>JANHFT010003913.1:306686-331686 GCA_032467955.1 Pseudoxenodon macrops
AGAGCACATGCACCAAAGACAAATTCCTTGTGTGTCCAATCACACTTGGCCAGTAAAGAATTCTATTCTATTCTATTATTCTATTATTAGCTGTGTCCACAGAATACAAAGCACTTTTTAAAAAGAAACATCTATGACTTCTTTTTCAATAACTAAATGAATACTAACTAGTTTTCATCTGTTGAAACAGAGCCTTACTTAGCTAGAGAGTTTAATCACACTTGCACTGTAAAAGTATAGCTAGCAGGCACACTCAGCTTTCACCTGTTCATAGGACACTGTATTCCATAGAATACAGTTGAAAAAATAATGTTCTTCATGTGTTCACAAGTCTCCTGTTTTCCACCTACCTTACTTATCTTTTTAATCCTGATCTGTCAATATTCCACTTTCAACTGGGTTTTCTGCAAGGAGAAGCAAGCATACAGTTTTTCAGTGCAAATCCAGAATATCTAAAACTATAGGTTTTGTATAGGGCAGACATTGTTGTTGCTGCTGAACACTGCAATAATCAAAAACTTTAATAAAGATGACATTTTCCTGAAGGAATTTGTGACCAATGCTAGCATATCTAGGCTAAAAATCTGGATGACCACCTACTTCCTTGTTGTTATTTATTGGTTGTTCAGAATTTTGCAAATAAAATATAATAATTCTGATGAGAATGGAGCTACAATATTCACGAGTCAGAAAATATATAGAGAAGAACTGGGAGGAGAACGTTGATGTTAGCTTTCCTTTCTGTAATCTTATATCAAATATATATATACTTATGTCAAAGTAAATAGATAGAAGGGGTACACTTTCTATGTGTACAAAGTGCATGTGTGCATAATTTAGATCCATGTGCATACAGATGACTTTGTGGCGAATGACCCACTACCCATTATGTGCAACCTTCAGAGATGAAACAATTGTGGAAAATAAAAGCTGTATTCATTACTTGGCAGGATTTATTCTAAAAATAACTCATCCGTGTGAAAATGATACAAGATTATATTTAACTAAATACTGAAATGCCATTTTTTTTTGCTTTTGACCTACTCATATAATATTTCCTTTGCTTCAGTTTCAGGCAAAGACATTTTTTTAATAAAGAAAATCCTAGACTGTAATGTAGAATTCACTATATTAAATACTATTTATTCTCTTTTTATATATGCTGCCTGCCTTAAACTATCATAAGGTAGCATGCATTTTTCTTCCTCCTCCCTTATTTTACTCTTACGATCCTGTGAAGTAAATTAGAAACAAGGATTGACTTCAAATCATCAAGAGAATTTCATGAATGAGATATTTGAACTCTGTCCCATGAAGATATAATTCCAGTAACCTGTAATGCAAGTATTTTTACTGGAACTGACATGCTTAAATACATAGCAAAGATTTGCCATTACTATTTTCAAATATGCAGTCCTTTTACATGGCAATTTGCTTTTTAAAAAAGGATACCTGCAATTGTCCTAAAGAGACTGTTAATGCAAACCACTGAATCTGGAAGTGTGCATTCTTACCACATCAGCAGAAATTGGATCTGAATACTCAGAGCAAAGGGAGCATTTTCTATATTTAGTATCATCAAAGTTTCTCCCCTTTATTCTTTTATTGTTAATCTTTTAACACCATGGAGGCCCGATCTGCATGCCATTTTAAATAGCATAAATGCTTTTTACATCTTCTTCTATTTCCAAGTTAATATTCATAATAGATATTTTAATGCAATATTAAAGTAAGAAGGATATAGTAAGTAGGTGTGTATCTCAAAAATCACAAAAATCTTTCATAAAGTCAGGTCTTGGGCATCTGTAAGGAGCCACAAATATGTGTCATGAATGACATGGATACATAATTCACATAAGAAGAGTGATGCATATTTGTGTCGATTGCATGATGATACTATGACATACAAAAGCTTTCTTACTGCAAATATCAATAATTTAAGTCAGTTACTGTATTAACAAGTCAAATGCTTCATTTCTTTCTTTTCCCTTTTGGCTTTACCAGAATAGACTCAGTCTTATAGTTGCAAGAAGATAAGGACATAGTACAGGGGTGGGTTCCTCTTACCTTTCCTACAGGTTCAGGTTGCGTCGGAAATGCGTATTTTGCACATCCAGGTAAAAACTCTCTGCACATGCACAGAAGGTTTTGCGCATATGCAGAGGGTTCTTTTTCAGCCGATTTCAAGCCAGGGGAGCGATTTTCAGTCAAAGGACCAGTTAGGGGGGTGGCCGGGCAGCTGCCACTGCCAATTCAGTGAGTGGGGGCAAATTCCTGCCACCGGTTTGCGTAAACCAGTCCGAACTGGCAGTAACTTTAATAAGTGATCTTTGTGACCACTCATTATGGTTAAGTGAGGCATTTGCAAAGCTACAAAATAACAGAAACTCCATAAAATTGAAGGAAACATTTCCTCCTTTCTGATGCTGATTTGGTAACTGAGTTTCTGTATTTGAGAAGAACTACATTTTTGTCCATCATAGGGAACTGTTTATCAAAAGTAATAAAACCTCTGTGATCTCCAGGCCAGTTTAATATATGTTATATCATAGATGGAATACAAATATCGAAACATACAGCATCTTTGAACTACGACAACAACAGAGATTTATTTACTCAATCACAAGTGTGACTCTAGGCAGCTTACGTGGTATAAATAATATTTTAAAAAATATTACCAAGGTGTCATAATTTTTACAATTGTGAGGTAATGAAGTTTCCTTTACAAAGACAGTTCTTGTTGATCCAGTGACTTTTCGGTGCTTTTCATAATCAGTTGAGAGGTTTTCCACACTCCTGCCTTCTAATCTATTTAATGATTGGAGATGTTACAGACCGAATCTAACTTCATACATGCTTACTCAGTCTATGGCTCCAGAGGTACTGGCAGATTCTGAAAGCTTTGTATGCAGCCTCCAGTCCTCCTGCCAAAAACGAGATGGCTAATAGAACTAATATATTTTATTTAAATTAAATCAAATTTACCTTTTGTGTGCCCTTGCCCATTTCTTTTCCCACCCACTTGTTAAGCACAAAAACAATAATGCCATTACTTTAGCACTTTTAAAATATGCAGCGTTTATAACAGCAATATGGTAACATAGTAATATATATTGTATATACACTACACAACATAGTGTTGCAGTATTTGAATTTTTTATTTACTTTTTGCTATTATTAAGGAGAGAGTTGGAATTTCTTTAAAAAATGAAGATAAAATGAAAAAAAATGTGAATCAATAAATTAAAAAGAGACAAACCCAGGTTGCATATGTAGCTATAACAAATTAAGCACTAAAATTGCATTAGAACTCCCTTACTTTTTCAACCATTGTACATGTCTTAAAAGTGAAAATTGTACTGGTGCTTAAGAAGATTTGAAATGCAATGAAAATACATATGGTTAAACATATTTTGAACATCTTTAGACCAATTTTTTTCATTTTCATATGCATTTATGTTCTCCAATAAAAAGTTAGGATCTGAATGTGTTTTGGAGAGCTTTAAGCACTCCGAATATAGTCTAACTATCTGCAATAGCTGTTACTTTTTACCTTTTAGAAAGTAGAAATAGCAAATATTAGAATTACAAGAAATATGGAAGATTTTAAAATGCAAATAGCTAGAAACTATATGACTTGAAAGAGAGTAATCTAAGGTATCTGATTTATCATGTCAATGCAAGCCAAACTTGAAAGTAAGACTCCTGCCTTGTTTAGATTTAAATATGTCTTAATGTCAGCTTTAAGGCTATACTAAACGTGAACCTCAATTTATCATGAATTTATCATATATGCTGAAATGCATGTTGTTCAATAGCTACAGTGCTTTTAGGGTAATTTAACAGCAGTCATTTATTTCATACATATCATTGTTATTATTATTCTTCATAAGAGTCCTGTTACCTGCACCATAATTTCATAAATCCCATATATTGACGTCTGTGACTATATATTCCTTAATAAATTAATAATGGATAACATTGAGGTATAGAAAAATTACAGACTGAATTTCTTTCAGCTGTTGGTTCCCCTTCTTTTCCATTAAAACACATGCATGTTGATACAGATTGTAACTATATCATGGAATTTTAGGGATTTTTTTTTAGTATGAATCAGTTTTCCGTCAGCTAATAATATTGCTATCCCCAAACTCTTACAGGGATAAGATGTAAAAAGTGTGCAAGGATATGAAGTGGTGATATAAAGCATAAATTACTGTTTAAATAGAATCTTCCTAAACTGAACCAGGCTGAGCATATGATGAAAAAACACACACAACAGATACATACATATATTTACATACAGTATATTCAGACTTATTTGTCGATTACCAAATCTGATAAAAGTTTTGAGTCAAGATGCTGTCTTGTTCTGATGTTTGCGCCCCTTGGAATAAAGGTGTTCATTACTACATCGAAATAGACCCCAGATCTTTGGTTTGTTTGATTTGATGTGATTACATTTTATAACTCCCTACAATTCCTCCCCTCCCCCTTTTGGTCGTTGAGTTACATAGCAAGATCAAGTTTTAAACCTCCTTACTCAACAGCTCTATTACTTATAATGCTCCATGACCTCTCTCAACATTCTTAAAGAAAAAGATACAGTGTAATGTCATTTTACTTGGCTTATTGTTCTTTGTTGAGGTGAACAAAGCATTTTCTACAGTGGTTATAGCACATAATTATACAGCTTTCAATGGTGGTGTCTTGGCACATATCAAAGTTCAGAAGAGCCTTTAGGAAGAAAAAAAAAGATGTTTGTGGCAGCGTAGTGAAGGTCTCATCTTTCCTTCAGAAAAGAGTTCAAGGCTCTTCTGTCAGGCTTCCCTACTTAGAGCTTTTTCTCCTCCTGCTTCATAAAGTTTAAAGGGGATTCAGTGGAGTTCTGTGATCTGTTTCCTTTGAAAGATTGTTCCTTTGCACAGAGAAGTCCTTTGACTTCAAGAGTTCACAGATTCATGTCTTTAGGTATCATATGTCTGACCTTATCAGTTACTCTATTTAATGTAGGAGAAAAAGTCTCAAACTCCTTTGTGTTTGTCTGTTTTTCTGCCTCTGTGAAGTGATTTGGTGGAGAGAGGGGAAGGGGAGGGGGAAGTAAAGAAAAAGCCCATCCTTTTTAAAACGCCACTCTGAGGCTGTTTCCAGCTGTAACCTACCCTGTGGCTTTTTTGGAAGGGGGTGGGTGGGTGGAGAAGGCAGAATAGGCGTGCTCTGCATTTGGAGAGTTTTACACTGATCATAGAAGGATACGTGGCCTGGCAGGCATTAAAGCTCCTTATTCTTTCTCTCCTCGCTCTCGTGCTCCGAGTCTTGTTCGCCCACAGGTTCTCTGGGTTGTTTTGGGTGCCCAACCGGCAAGGCCGTTGAACAAACAGGGCAAGCCAGATCTGGAGATCTGGGCTGCTGCGAGTTTCCTCTTGCGTAGGCCTCCCCCTAAGGCTTTCATAATTAATGGTTCCTCCAAGCTGAGGAAAGTTCAGAGACAAGGGCTATTGTCTGACCTTCAGTTCTCCTTCCTTCAGCTCTTTTTCTTCACACCAAAAGGGTTATCAATAGGAGCTGAGAGCAAGGGTGCCTTTTCATAACTGCAGGTGGCAGGTGTTGCATTCAGTGGGAAACCTATCATTGTCTTGCCGCAGTCGGTGGATTAAATGGCCTCTCAAAGTTCTGACAACCCTTCTCAGAACCGTCTTGCATTTCGTAAGCGCTCCAGCAGAGCCATTTTGTGTGCTCTTCAGCAACTTTGATCATTAGAACTTTTTCTCATGTTATCCCACTCGGGTGTTTCTGAGGTAAAACATTGTGGTGCGTCTCCTGTCCCATCTGCGTTTTCTCAGGAGCAAGTCAATACAGGGGGATTTACTGCTGTGTAAACACTATTTTGCTCTTATTTTTAGCATCCTTTCAAAATAGATTTGTGGTGGAAGGTGGCAGGGAAGAAATAATGGCTCGTTAATGGAAGCATTGGCCTGAGAGAGATAGACAGGTAGACAGACTCTTTGATAGGCTGCTCTCATAAATACTAGGGCTTAAATTCATTGTTATAGCCAAAATGCCATTGAAGTATCACAGGAAATATGGAGTTTCTTTACTATAGATATGCTTTGAATGAATTTGCCTGATTCCACGTTCAAAGACAGAGGGGCAGTACTGCCCACTGGGAAATATTGTGTTGATATACTAAAATCTGCCATTAGTAAATCGTTTCTCTGTCTGAAGTAAGGAGCTATTGTCCAGTTGGTAAGGGATTGCACACATTGTTGTTGTTTTCAAAATTTAACTTCCCACAAAATTCTTCATATATCTCATCTGAGAAGATCACAGTCCAAATCAGCAGGGCCCACAAGTGGTTCAAATTAGGCAAGATACTGCAGTGCAATTGAAGCTTTGCCCTGTGTACTTTCAAGTGACATTGATACACATGAAAAAGGATGGGCTTGAATCACACTGCAGCAATTGTTATCTTGCCCCTTCCCCATGGACACTCTTGATCCAAATATTGTTTGTAGTGAATGAACAACAGCCCAAACAACCAAGATGGTTGGTTACAGCTAAGCTACATCACTGAATTTGCCTCTATACCTTACATGGAAATAATCCAATGTGCATGAAAATAGAACTATTTTCTTCAGTACATGGTTTCTTGTAAATGAGTATGGGAAAATGTTACCCAAATGCATTTACTATAAGTCACTAAACTATATGGGCACAATTTAATTCAAAGAATGGAAGAAATGGGTATCTTACAATGAAGGAACATAGCCGTCTTCCTGCAGTTATCATAGCTGATGAAACAATCAACGATAAATACTTTGCTATTCAGGTTTCCTGAGAAAATTGCTCCTAATTAAAATTATAATAGCCTAATAATATCTATCAAACAGCAAAGAACCATAGTTTGCTAACCAGATTATTAATACTATTTTACCTTCTGTGATTAATTTGGAATCCTCTGTGGCTTAATTATTTCAATGAACAACAACATAACAGAATGATATACATATTTAGTTGTATTCCCTGATGTATTTAGTAAGCTAAGGTTTGGTCAGAAGAGAAGATGTAAAAGTATATCCAAACAATATTAATACGGGTTGGAGTACAGTAGTAGTGTTCGTATAACAATGAAGATTATATCAATAAAACAGATTGGGAACAGGTATATCATTGAATAATGTATCAGATAAGCTGTCCATTCAAAAAAATATTTTTCCATGTGGAACTTTAGACATTTTGTTAAATTCTCATAATTACAGTAGGGAAATGGTTGCGAACTAGCTGGCTTAACACTAAGGCCGCAATCATATGCTCACTTACCTGCAAAATTGCTCCCATCCCAGTTGAGTTCAGTAGGATTTATTCCTGATTACACATGTATAAGAGCACACAGTCTGTACCTCTGAGCTCACTATGAATTGCAATTATATAAAGCATTCTGCAACAGGTTTATCCAAGGGTTATTATTTTTTTACTGTATGCAAAGCAAGCACAGCTAGCAGAGTGAACCAAAATGGATCATCAAAATTTAAAGTTACTCAGTTGAATTTTTCATGAGTCAGAAGTAAAAAAAAAAGCCACTAGTGAAGCAAAGAGCTTTGCTTGGAATCTCCCTTGCAACTTAAATGCTGCGTCACAATAGTTACATACACAAGCAGATATTTTTGAATTCAGAGTTGTATAGATAAATAATGCCCAATCAATCTGTGGGGGAGATAAGTTTGGGAAAACATCAGCATTTCGCTTTCCAAAAGGACTTCAAAATTCTATAGAGCATGGCAATAAAGCATCAAGGTTTCATTTTTTGCTATCAAGCCCACAACTTATAATTTAACAATGTAATTATGATAACATTTAGGCAGAATACTGTACAAATAACAAGGATATTACTTAGGTAATACTTAGGTAACTCTTATCAGGAACTTAGATTGAAATAACTATTTGCCTATGACTGGTCAATACATCAATACATTAATGAACATGGGATCAAGAAGCATGAATTGAATGAAGCTTATACTTCCAAGATAACTTGTCTAACATAGGTGGGCATCCTGCAGTTCCAAGGGGAAGGGAAAAGAAGAAGATGAAAAAATAGATTTGGGAGGATCTGACATGGAAAATGGAAAATGGGATGAGAATACTTGGCATGCAATTAGCTGAGATCCTGAGCCAAGAGTAGAATCCTTCCATATTATCCTGCATGGGGTAATATAGAATGGGATGACAACAAGAAAAGGAATAAAGAGATGGGCCCATCTACTCTTTGAACCTGCCTAATATTAGTTCCAGTTTTGCTCACTTTGATTGGCTACAAAAGGGAATGTGACTATCTCTAGTTGAGTTTCTCAACCTCGGCATCTTGAAGATGCTAGCTGGAAAATTCTGGAAACTGAATGTCAACACTTCTTTAAGCTGTCAAGGTTGAGAAATACTGTGGTCTATAGAAATAAGGTTCTCTGCTGTGAACATAATCACTAATTTACATAGTACCAGTATATTTTCCATTTTAAAGTTTCTTACATGTTTGAATTGGTAACTTGTAGTCACTGGTTAAATATAATACTGTATAAACATTTCCTGTAACTCAAGTGCCATTTCTTTCAGTTGAACATTGTTAAATATTTTCTACTGAATTTCTATTATATTTTACTGAAAATAGACTTCTTTTAATAATTGCTGACTTTGGAAGTCCAATAATCTTATTAAATATATTGAAGTCAGAATTGCCCAGAATGTATGGCCTTGTAACCATAATTAAGATATGCAATTTGGAAAATCATATTTTTAAAAATAATGATTGATTTTCTAAATTGATTTGGGGGATTATTTTACTTGGAGTAGTCTTTGAAATATATATTAGTCTTTGATATACATTAGACATTTTCAATACTTCATTCCCTGCCTTCTCTTCTCTCCTTGCCATCATTCATACAAAGAACTTGGCAAACATTATGAAACTCTGCTGACATTTCATTTTGTGTGCGATGCGGGGCAAGGGGAATTAAGAAATCAGGAAGAGTCTGAGGACAAGCCACACTTTCCAGGGTTGGCTCGCTTGAAGGTTTCTTTTGCTAGCATTTCATAGTACAATTTCAACTTTTATAAGACGGTATTTCTGTATTGGCAGCACTGACGGCTACGGCTATTTCTTCCTCTCTGTGTGCTATATGCCTCTAAAGACTCTTATTTATTCCCTCCCATGTCACCTTGTGTACAGTCTGGCCTGTGACACTGATGGTGATTATGTCATTATTTTGCTCTGGGGGCTTTGGCACATCTGCAGAGCTGATGCACATCTTCTTTGTTACGCTGGCATACATCCCATATTGCAAATGCTTCATTAGCCTTACTGCCTGCCTGCCTGCCTGCCTTGCCAGACAAGAATGCCCAAACCCAGGCTTCTTTTTGCTGTGTTCTTTTGTGCAGTATGATGAGCCTTTATTCATCTTCCCAGTTCCTCCCTGTTTTCCTGAACTCCAGATGTCCTGAGCTCACAACTCTCCCTTAAAAGGATTGTGACAAAAAAATGGAGACGACAGCAAGTTAACCTTTTGTACCCCAGCCTGAGCTCCCTAATATCTTCCCCCTACTCACTTAAAAAAAGAAAGACTTTCGTTTTGCAATCATGCTTAGCACACATTTGAAAATGCTCATGGCTGCAGAGTGGAACATAGTCTCTATGTGCTGCCTTTTATAGCTTCATCATACTCCCCCACAAAAAACTTCTGAGCATCTTGTTCTCATGGCTGTAATAGGGGACCTGATATGGATACTTCTGCTAAGTGCTTTGAAAATGAATAGTGTTTGATTAGGAGTTACAATAGACAGCACACAGGCTGCTTTCCTCCTGAGTGTTGGAGCTGCACGAACAAGATTCGAAGAACATTAGGCCTTAATGATATGCGTGAGTATAAGTAGTGTAGCTGCCTTGTGCTTCATGTGATCACATACACTATTACTGTCCAAAGATGATTTGAGTATAATGCTTTAAAGGTGAGCAGGACATTCCTAGGTACAGGGATAGATGGAGAAAGAGGAAAGAATGACAATGTTGATGATTCACAGTAGGTCGTGTGAGTGATGGGATGATTTCTTGCTACTTTTTGAGTTGGAATGTAAGGTTTTATCGGCAGGCTTTAGAAACTTCTTTTGACAATCCTGACATGCCCCTATTCAATGAACAGCAACTGCTGGAGGATTATTATTTTTTTGCCTCTGTAAAAGAGCCTGCAATGCTATGGAGCAGGAGGTCTATACTTCTTTGGTTTCAGGGGTATCCTTCAAAGTACTATGAGGGTGTGTCATCAAAGATCAGTCTTATTTTCTAGTGCAGTTTGAAATGAATTCCTTCCTTCCTTCCTTCCTTCCTTCCCCTATTATAGAACTCAATCAAGTTCTCACATTTAACTTCAGGCATAATTTCCAGTACCTATTAATATTAGTATATAAAATTATATTATGCTTTATGTAGAACATATGGTGCATGCTCATATGTATACAGAAAGGGTAATATTTTATTGAGCATTGCTGAGTTGTGAGCAGGAAAAATGCCATACATGCAATTGCTGATTTGTAAACTTGCATTCTGCTTCTGCCTCATTTACAATTTTAGATATGTATCCATTGGTCCATTGTCTGATTTTTTAAAATTCTTTTTTGAAGCCTGTCTGTTAGTACTGTAAAAGATTCTGTGGAACATGATCCTCCCCATATACAATAATTTTTCTCCAGAGTGCTGTTTGATATAATTTGCTAACCGTTACGCCACCATTCTTATATCACTACCCTTGAGGTCGTGAATGTCTTAATCCAAAATCTATTCTGGTAGTTGATCTATTTGTAATAAAATGTTACCCCAGTTCTCCCTAGCTACTCTACATTGCTTTGGCTCTCCCTACTACTTTTATAGGTAAAAATGCTACATGCATGAATCTAATTCAATTAATTTACACTTAATGGTATTTTCACTATTTGCATGTTGCCGATCTATAAACTTGTTTTAAAATATCATGGTAAATTAGTCAAATTTTCACAAATTAAATTTTCATGTGACTAAACTGTAGTGTTGAAGAAAAAGAGTGTGTCTTTTTTCTTTGTAGGCTACTTTTGAAGAGTTGTACCATCTATCATGAGAAGAAAATAGGAGTGTCTGTTCTAAAATGGTGTCTGGTGTCTACAATATTCAAAAGTATTTGTTATATTTAATCAATCAAACCTAGTCAATTAATTTATTAAACATTGAAACGTTAATCCATTAAAATATTTTGGCCTTTGATGCATTAGTGTGTTTTCAATCAGGGTCCTAAAATTAAAACATGCATTTTAACTTTTATTATTTAATGAATTTACCCAAATTAAAATGAAGCATTTAAATTTTGAGTTGTTTATTTTAATTTTTGAAAGCAGAAATCCAGTACTGATATTTTTTTCTGATCAAAACAATGAAGATTATTAGAAAATGCTTGAGAGTTTAATTCTAATTTTGCCATTTTCAGCAGTAGCTATTCCTTACCAACTCATTGAGTTTAAATTCTGGATGTGTAGAATTAGATCTATGGGATGTAGGCTGCAAAAATCCATAAATCCACTAGATGACAGCAAAGAAATATAGAAAACCTTTGCTGCTATCTAGTGGATATTCAGATTTTGGCAACTCAATCTGTTAGCCCTAATATACTGCTCCTATCAATGGGATTAACAGTAGAGACCTTGCCTATTTTCTAAGTAAATCTAATTTAGATTTAAAATTTTAAGATGTTTCAGGAAATAGAGATTTATGAAGGATAATTCACATTTATCCCCATTAATTGCAATGACCAATGCCAGTCAGAGTTCAAAAGAGTAATCTGATGAGTCATTTTGGGTATTAGACTTAAGTCTAGAAGTCATGTCTCTCTCATGTCTCTCTCAGGCTGCATAATTGTCCTATTCTTTTTGTAGAATTTTAAAAAGTCTTGTCACCAATTCTAAAAATCAAATGTAGCAGGGTTGAAAATCAGTAGTCTTGAATAATTAAATATATTTAAAAATAGCAAGATTTCTTTCATAACATTTAACTAACTTTCACATTTAAAAAGAGAATAAAGGCGCTGTTAGGACATTAAAGCTAAAATATTTAATTGTTATATTGGGCCTTTTCTCTAATCCTAATATTTTAAATAACAGCTTTGGTAAAATACTATTCTATGCATGAGAGAGAGAAACTAAATTTGGGTAAATGTTAATTTTAGGATTGGTTATTACGTTCTTTTTAAATGTATACCTTCAAAGACTTTTGAAATTAGAAGTGAGATTGTAAAAAATTAGATATTAGTCCAGGGCACTATGAAAATAGTTAGTTGGTACTGTAAGTCTATTATGAACTATAAAGTAATCTTGCCTTTCACCTCATTCTATCTGTAACAATAAATGCATCCTATATTTATTCCAATATTTTAAAAAATGCAAGATCCTTTACTTAACCAGGTGTTTCTGGGAAGCTCAATCATGGGACTTGGGAGCAAACATTTCTTCTGTCCATTCCTTATGTCTACTGGATATAGCATAGGAGGCATTTTAGAAAGCTATTTAAATATGGCTGTTCTTGGAGGCATAAGTCTTAATAAATTGGGAAACCATAAACTCAAAACAATTTAAGTTCATTTATTTTCATTCCTTTATTTTCAAGTACAAGTAAAATTCTGTCAACCACAATTATATTTGTTTGTCCCTCAAGAACTAATCCTACTTGAATCTCTTGCTTGCCCTAAGTACAGTTTATCTTTTGTCTTGGGCATCTTCTGTCTAGGCATATATTAATAGAAGATCATCAGAGAAAACTGAACAGTTTCCCTCCCCTGAATCATGACAATATAATGAGTGTCAGCATTATGGTAGTAATATAATATTTCTGCCAGCACTTTTAATATGATAGGCAATTGTAATCTGCCATATTGCCGTATGGGATATGTAAAGACTCCTGCAGCATGACATTTATAAATCTGCATTTTAAGGTACTGGGTCAACTTGACAAGATAGAATTTGCCTCTTTTTGGTGTATTGTTTCATGATATAAAAGAAACTCTAGCATCTACCTTAGCCTTTAATTTCATTTTTATTTAAATCTGCTAAATACTTTATACTGTAGAAGTGTTTCAAGGGTCACAAAAATAGGTCTGGAGGAATATAGGCTTCGGATTACCCACCCTGCTCTGAAATTTGGGAATAAAAAGAGCAAGAGAGGCCCGTAATCCACCTTTCCTTACAAATAGACCAGCATGTTCACACAATTTTTTCACATGAGGGGGAGCTGTTATAGATAGGGGGAGGCACCAGCAAGAGGTAGATGAGAATTTTAATCAGAACTTACTAAATTTATAATTTCTTTAAATGTTTGACAAAGTGTACTTCAGATTTCCCTTTTAAACATGGATTATGGGAGAAAAGTAAAACTGATAGAAGAAGCGGAGAGTTTTGTGTGCTTAGATCTTTTTGTTCTTTTAAGGCTGCCTTTGAATATCTACATATTCATCCACACGTGCAGAGCTACATTGGACTTGCTTCCTCTTTTTTCTCCTCCTTGACATGCTCTTTAGGGCTGTATGTGTCCACTGAATTCAGCCTGTGCAAGTTGTTAGGGGATAATTTTTAAAAAGCAAGGAACAGTAAAAAAAAAAATCACACATTCTTCATATAACAGGATGGAATCTGAGATCTTTTAAAAAATCAAATACAGTGTGCGGCATGATAATGACATCCATCCATTTCTAATTCCAGTGAAGCAGATAAAGAGGATGAGAAGAAAAGGATCATAAGTTTAAGCAGATAACAGTGTAGCAAACCCTTTAGATCAAAACATTGAAGAGCGCTTAGGAAAATATCAGGGAGTTAGTATCGTTCTCATCCAGCTGCTGCTGTCTATTTTCAAAGCCATTTCCCCCTCACAAATATTATCTTGGGAGTGCTGAGTTGATGGCTAATGTTCCCATCCCCATATTGCAAATGGCTGAGAAATAATGACTTGCCTAAGGCCACCCAGTGAGTTACTAGCTGAGCTGAGATTTGAACTAGAGACTCCCCAGTCATACTGTGCCCTCTCTTAACTGATCTGCTCCATAACATGGTGGATTCAGATGGGTTTTGCTAAAATCAGTGCTCTCCCATAGCTGGGCCTTCTGCTGCTTTCTTCAAGTCTAATCCTTACATTTAAAATTCTTTACTTCTAAACCAATATTCTCATTTCATCTCTTCTTTATTGCAGTGTGCTCTAGTTGTCCTGCAAAGCATTTCCTGTATGCTTAAGCTAACATTCTTATCTGTACCGAATCCAAGCTTTATCTCTCCTGCTTTCCTTTTAAAAAAGGCCGTTTCCTTCTTAGCTACTTTGCCTTTGCTATCTTAATTAAAGTGTAAGATTTCTGAGCAGGGGATCTGTTTTTCCCTGCAACATAAATAACATTTTAACGCACTTCAATGTTTTACAATTGTAAATAGAGCTCCTCCTGCTCTTTCTTTTTAATAAAGGATGAAAATGGGCCAAGGACAATTTGATACTTCTCACAACACAAGCAGATAGAAACTTCATTGGACACTAGCAGCTATTCCTTTGAATTTTGTAGAAATTTTTAATAGCCATTGGTTCAAGGCAGAATCTTTGTTTGTCTGAGGGCAGAGGAAGGAATTACTAAAGATCACTCAGTCAGACTTGCAGTTTAGGATCATCAATATTCCAAAGCCAGAAGCACTGATTCTTAAGTGGCTTAATCCACAGATCTTGTCAGTACCTCTTAAAAGCTTACAAGCAATAAAAAGGGGATGCAGTAATTACAGTCTTTTTCTCATCTGCTACAGCAATGAATCTCGTTTGGTAAAGAAATCATTAGGGGCTTTTTTATTTGTTAATTTTCTTTCCTACCTTTCCTTCAGGATCTCATGGTGGCAAGCATATAATTTCTTCTTCCCATTTTACTTCACAATAACCATCTGAGGTAGGCTGGGCTGAAAGCTGGTCCAAAGTCACCAGGGTTTAGGGCAGACTTCAGCCTGGCTTTTGATGGTACTCATCAGAGGTGGGTTCCTACTGGTTCTACCCGGTTCTATAGAGTAGGTAGTAAGTCCGCGATGATGTCATGGAGCCATTTCTGTTGGTGGCTCCGTGGGCACCGGCATCTTGGATTTTGCTTCTGGGCCTGCACAGAAGCTAATTTTTGCTTCTGCATATGCACAGAAGTTAGTTTTTGACTGCTACGCGTGTGCTCGCTTGCACACTTTGTGCACGCACTCAAGGCGCAACCCTGAGTGAACTGGCAGTAAGAAGATTCAGAACCCATCTTTGGTACTCATCTGTTTACCCACCTTTTTTATCTACTATGTTGCATTGGCTCCTGTGAAATGCATGGCAAAAGGCTCACCTAGTGGATAAGCAAATCCCGTTTCTTCTTATTTCTTTCAGGCATTTTTGTTGGTTTGGCTCTTTATTTTGTGTTATTGTTCATTCCTGTATTAAATCTGCAAGCCAAATGGTTTGCAAACTCACAACAGCATCAATAAGGTAATGTTAAATCACAACATAAACCAGCACATCAGCTTAAAAGGAGAAGATTAAGGAGTAAAAAGTTAGGTGAGCCTTTGAGCTGAAGCAAAGCTGTGGCTGAAATCAGCCCTGCCACAGCCCTGATGAACTGATGATAGAGTCTAACTCAGTGGTGGGATTCAAATAATTTAACAACCGATTCTCTGCCCTAATGATTTCTTCCAACAACCAGTTCACCAAACTGCTGTGAAAGTTAACAACTGGTTTTCCAAAAGTGGTGCGAACTGGCTGAATCCCACCACTGGTCTAAGACACGGTGACCTGCCAGATCTCACTATTTGGAAGTGCACAGGCAAAACCTGTAGGGGATACAGTTATTCCTTGAGGCTTCTCTGGGCAAATGAAAATATACAACAACTGATTAAGGACACTCTATTTCTAGCGTCATGGGTAATAGCCATGGATAAAGCTAAATGTTCGAATAGAATGTGAAGCCAACAAAAGCAGATGTCCTTACCAATATTTAACATCCTGCTTCATGTATTGGACAGTTTCAAAATCATAGTATCTCATGGCATGAGAACTTTTTCATCAATATGTGAAGATAAAATACAGGTAAGCTTGTATTTGACATATTGATACTGATGAATTATAGCACCAGTAGAAGCACAAATAATGTCCTGTGGTATGAAATTGGCTTGCCAAGAAACAAGTACCAGCAGGGATGTATAAGCTAGTGAATGCAGGGGTGGAAACGAGCATTGCAAAAGAATCAGAATCCCTTTATTCAGATGAGTTAGGTACAATATCATTCAGGAACAAATATTACAGCATGCTTTCTTCTTTTTTCCCTTGTAAATTATTTCATATTCTTTGTTTCTCCCATGGGAGGAAAAATGAACCAAATTCAGTACATCAAGTGTCACCAAAATAATGGGGCTGCAGTTTTACAAATTACAACAGAAATTGCATGTGATGTAAAGTAAAGTTTATAAGAATGCTGAATCTGAGTATCACTGAATATCACCTTATCATTCTTGACAAATGTATCTTGTCTTTTTATGTATACTGAGCACACATGCACCAAAGACAAATTCCTTGTGTGTCCAATCACACTTGGCCAATAAAAAATTCTATTCTATTCTATTCTATTCCATTCCATTCTATAATTTCTTGTTGAAATTAGCAATCTAGAATGATGTTTCGGTTTTAAAAAAATGAAAGGAAATACTTGTGCCGCAATATATGCATATATTTGGCTCTTGAAGCTACACTAGGTTGTAAAAGATTGTCATACTCTCTCACAGGGTCTTTTCAAAGTAATTTTTTTAATTATAAAGTTTCTAATATTTCTCCTTTTTATGACCTACTCTGTTTTATGTAAAGGAAATGTAATTTTAAAAAAATGATCTGTTTTATTGTTATTTGTGTTTGAATATCTTTAAGCAGATTTTATCTTTGCAATTACTAGGACACTGTACAAAAATATGACCCAAACAAAATTTCAACGGAAATGGACATGCAATACAATAAACAGAACACGTCAAGTAGTTAAATGCATGAATGAACAAAAAGATTATGAGGTGGCACTAAAAAGATTGCATTTAAATCTTCATAGGGTGGGTATTCCATAATGGGAGTGTTGTTGGTTGTTGTTTTTTTGCTTTGTCACATCAAGTACACAAGGTAATTTTTTTACCTTGACAAGACAAGAACCTTTTTGCATTATCTGCACTCCAGAACTAGGCCAGAGTATTAGCTAAACTAATCTGATTCAGAAACCCTTCAGATTACAAACATCTTCTAAAGCAGATCATCTTAAATTAGTCCACATTTGTAAAGGAGGATGATTAATACTAATCAAAACTCTAATACAGTATGTAGTCTCTCTTTCTCTCTCTCTCATTTTTGAACTACTGGTTTCAAAATTGGATGAAAACAAAAACATGACAATATCCTTTGACATATAAACATGACGATGTAAACCAGTGGTGAAATCCAATTTTTTAACTACCAGTTCTGTGGGTGTGGCTTGGTGGGTATGGTGTGGCTTGGTAGGCGTGGCTTGATGGATGTGGCAGGGGGAGGATATTGCAAAATCTCCATTCCCCCCCACTCTGGGGCCAGCCAGAGGTGGTATTTGCCGGTTCTGTGAACTACTCAAAATTTCCGCTACCGGTTCTCCAGAACCTGTCAGAACCTGCTGGATTTCACCCCTGATGTAAACCCATTATTGTCTCTCTCTAAGTCACTCCTAATACAAGTATTGAGGTCCACTAAGGCAGCTCCTATTCCACCCCAGGTCCATGTGTGTGTGTGTGAGAGAGAGGGAGAAGTGGGAGTGGGGGATCAGGCAGGCAGTATCAGTAATAGGTGGTCAAAGTAGTAATATAATTTCTAATCTAAATCAATGATGTCCTGGTGAGGAGGAAGCTTGCTCTTCCAGTCTTTGTCATGTTGCAGTATATTCTCAGAAAAAGAGTTGAATAAGACACATCTATCAGTATGTTGACTAGGTGAGAGCTACCTTAATGGCATTTATAAGCAGCATTTCTTGACTATAGGACAAATTAGCAAAACAAACCCAACTCCAATTGATTTGGAGGAGGAGTAGAAAAGAGATAGTCTTACTAATTTTCTCCTCAACTGGCCAGATGTCCTATCTTCTCCCTGTAATATTGCACTGAAATAAGGCTACTCCTAGAAATGGCACATCATGAAAATATCTTTTATGTTTCATATTTCTAATGCTGTAAATGTTCTAAATCATCTACCTTGATGTACTGTTATCTGTGTTAAGGGAAATTCCAATTGCAGCACACAAGAAGGAAATTATCAACTTCCATCCTGAACCTGTTTACCACCTATTGATATGACCTTGTACAGTTTAATTCTGCAGTTTAAGCAGCTTTCACCAACCTGAGATCTCTGGTCTCAAATCTTCAGGTGATAGGAACTAGTCTTTCTGGCAAGATAGGCCACTGACCGAATAAAAATGGGAAGGCTTTGCTATTAAAAATAAAAATGCTGCCTTGTTAAAATTACAATTTCTCAAGGCATCGGAGCAAGCCTTGATTGCCAGGGAAAGCATGAGAAGCCTGCCATTCTAGAAATCTTACATTTCTGTAAAATTGCTAAGCAAACCTGTCCTGGCTTAGCCTTATCATATTTAAAGTATGTTTGTCCAGCTTTGTAATAGGAGCAAGCAGACTGTTTGAAGGCCACATAGCTTTCAAACCTTGGTTGTGACACGCCAGCCCCATTTTGAAACCATCTTTATCTGGACGAGAAAACTAAAAACTGTTTGACCAACTAGCTCTCTGGCCAGTTTATCTTGTAATATGCCTTTAGCTCACAGAGCTTATTGATTTCCTTAAATTAATGTTTACAGAATGCTGCTGAATTTTACTCAATGGTACATTGTTCTTTTGAAGCTTAGTAAAATACGAGACAGAATGTTTTTGCTCTTAGTTCTTGTGCTAGGACTGATGAAACATTCTGATTTTTTTAAGGCTAGCCTTGAACTATAGCTGTTTCCTACAAGTATGTTTACTCTGGGTACATTAGTAATGCGACACAGCATTAGACTCTAGCATTCTACTTTGCTTAGACATCTCTAGATGCAACAGAGCTATCAGAATTCCAGAAATGAGAATATATTTCATTTTAAGCAAAATATTCAGGCAGAATACAGGCTCACACAGTCTGATTTAGTATTGTGAAGGCAAGCATAATGTAAGTAGTAAAGTTTGGCTTTGCATCTCCTTCTTCCTGTACATGTAAAAAGGTGGTTAACTTTCTACTTTTGAATAAACTACAGTTTCTGGTTAAGTCTGTGGTTTATTCTGATACTTAAAAAGCCAAATTCAAAGTCCATAGTTTGATATTCATTTATTCAAGTTCATATTGATTAGAAGGAGCCACAGCATCACACGTTTATTTGTGATAATTAGAAATATTTAAAGTAGAAATTTTTAGTCAATTCTATTTGTATGAGGAAATTTGGCTTTGCTATTCTCATAAAATTGTGTCAGGGTTAAGACATCATACAGTAAGCCCTGTCCTCAGGAAATTGTCAACCCTACTAGGTAGATCAGATTAGAAAGTGCTAAAACTATTCTTTACTGTACTATTCTTTACAGAATCTTGCAAGTCTTCCCCTCCTGTTCTTCATATAACCTAGTGAATCAGAGAGGAGTCACTTCTAAACATAATGTTGCTTCTTAGGACTTAAACAAATATTTCAGCCTTCTTTGCTTATGTAACAATTCTTGCAAGGTCAAGGTCACCTCCCTGATTCTCTAAAGAAATGCTATAAAGCACCATAGTTGTTTGTATAAAATCTTCAGGTTTCCTTGATGTGTCACATTATTTGTCACATGCCCCACAAATGTTCTGGCAGTTTCTTGATAGGTATAAATAATAAACATCAAGACCTGGTTCAGAGTTAATAAACATGACAGTGTAGATCAGAGGAAGAGATTTAAAGAATTTGTGCTTGGTTTATTGTAAATTATAGTTTCCAGTTTCATCTACTGGGAGGCTTGTCACACGTCCCTAGTCAGAAGACAGGCTGAAGGTTCAAAAGGATCTTGGTAGACTTGAACAATGGGCTTTTTCTGTTAAAATGCAGTTTAATGATGAGAAATGTAGGCTTCTACACTGAGATAGGGGAAACATGCACAGAGATCAAACATATGTACAAATAGATGGTAATGACTCCTTGGTTGTATTTGTGAGAGGAAGCATTAGATAGAGGTGTGCTGTAGAGGTGGGTTCCTAACGGTTCGGTACGGTTTTACCAAACTGTTAGTAACTTGGCGGCCTAGTTCACTAGAACTGTTAGCGACCCAGGCCTGCCAGACCCCCAAGCTGGTTCTTTTGCTGGCACCATAGGCAGCGCCATCTTGGATTTTACTTCTGCGCATGCGCAGAAGCTTTTTTAAAGCACGCAGCGTGCCCTTGAGCAAACCGGTAGTAAGAAGATTTAGAATCCACCTCTGGTGTGCTGCTATTGTCTAAAGAATCAATATAATCTTGGGCTACATCCATAGCAGTTGAGATCACAGGAAGTTATATTTCCACTCAGCACTTACGGCTAGTCAAACTGCCATCTGCAATATTGTATCCAGGATAGGAAAGATGCTGATGAACTGGAAAGATTACAGAGAAAAGTAACAAAGATGTTGAGGGACTTGGTGGTTAAATCTTCTGGTTAAAAAAACCATGTATGTTTAGTCTAAAGAATAGAAGACGTGACAGTGGTTTTCCAGTACTCGAACTACTGCCATGGGGAAAAGGGTAAAGATGGAAGTGAAAGCCATTTTTTTCTCCATAGTGACCAAAGGCCTAAAGATCAAAGGATAAAAGATCTTAACAAATAAAGATTCAAATTTTAAGTAAAGAGTAAGTTCTGAGCAGTGAAACCACCTGACTCCTGGAGTCATGGGTATAGAGCAAGACTCACATGCACAGAGATCAAACTATAATGTTCTACTTTATAATACAGGAATTTACACAGTATGGCAGCCTACCCCTTGGAACAATTAGATAAGACTCCAAGGAAAACTTAGGAAGAGTCAGCCCTAGCTCTTTTGCAATTGCATAGTGACTCCAGGCTAGCTCCACACTTGATCCTCTATGTCAGGTTGGGTTCTTCCCAATATACACCATTGAAGGTTTTCAAACCTTCTGGGATGGTCTGAGGATTCTTGCCTGGGCAAGGGCTTTGACTGAAAAACCTCCAAGTCAGCATGGTCAATATATGCTCCCTTCAAATAAGATCCTTTTGGATCTTCCCCCCTTTGATATTTTCATATTGGAAGCACTCAAACTGCTGAAGTAATGTGATCCTGTCAATTTCTCCTTTGATTCATTTCCTGGTGAACATTCCTGGTTCCTATTTCAATAAGGAGAATGTATTACAATTTACATTGCAGAAAAAGAAAACCAAGGTGGCTGTGAAAAGATGATTTAGGAAACTCTGGATATACGGTAGTTTCTTAATTGTAGCTGTTATCCCCATTACTGCTCACATATAGGACAGTATATTACAGGAAACTTGATATTATTTAAACTGTCTCATTGAAATTAATATAGTTTATACATTCTTAACAATCATATTAATTTAGCCAAAAGTAATTGAACTGCCTTCCTGAGACAATGTCGAAATAAAGCTCATCAAAGTCTCTGCTTAGGTTGCATTCTGTCTCTACTTCTTTTCCAGTTGTGCTTATATAGGCAAATAAATATTTCTCCAATTCTCAGTAATCACGTTCCATACTCTTTTAAAATAGAAGAATTTTACTTTTTATTTTAAGAAATAGATTTCACTTTGAATAACCAATTTTGTAAATGTTCCTTAAGTAATAGTGAATGGATCAATGAAGATTAAGATGATAAAGTGACTAAACTATGTTGTGTAAATTGCATGAACTTCTTAAATGAAGTTTTCCCTATTTTATATTTGCAGCAATGTTGCAAGGTAATGTTGTTAGACTGAGGAATATATCACTTATCCATATTCAGGCTCATCAAGTCCATCCCAAGAACATCTTTGTTCAAATCTACTGCGGGAAAATGTAGCATCCCCAAACTTCATAACTTCTCAGTGTATTGTTAGAGGGGGATTATAGAATTTAAAACCTGGCTGATGAAAACTGAAGTTTAGATTTTCTGGGTCAGAAATATTGCACTCATGACCACTCCAAATTCAATTAAAACAAATTTCAATTAATTCCTTTGAAATAAATGATTTTCCAGTCTCACTTAAAAATGCTAAATAAATACCCATGAATTTGTGAATGGGGGAATTAAAATTTCAAAAGGTATATATATATATAATATATATATTTTGCCCCAGTGCCTAGAGTCTGAAAATATTGCTGATTCCTAGTTTAGTAAAAGGCCAGGAATAAGGAAATTATCTAACCATATTCTTCTTGCCTAGCTCTGTTCATTCTAGCTGGCAATAGGGTCTGCAGGCATCTGACCTGCAATATGACTTTTTACACCACAAATGCCAAGGTTTGGAGCTGCAGGATTCTGCATGCACAGCAGGAACTCTGTAGCTCAGCTGAAACTGCTATCTATGGCTTTCACTTCCATCTAGACCAGTGATAAATTCTGTGTAGAATTTCTCTTAAATTATAAGATTCGTTATGCAAAAGGGTTCTAGGACTCAGTTTATGAACTGAGTTGCATTTTTCCATTACCTTTTATAAACATATTCAGAATTCTCAAAATAATTATGCTGGTTCACAATATATGTTAGCTAGACACCATTAAAGAACAGTGAATGAACATAACCAATAACAATAGTTGAATGTTTCTAAAGGGTTACTGCATACAAGTAGGAATTTGACTGAATTTTGAGAAAGCAAAAATGAATTTGAAAGGGAAAAAAGAGGATCCGATTCATTTATTATGAAACTGAGGTCTGCATTTAATCGTGTCATTTTCTTACATGGCAGATAGTGGATGGAATCCCCTTTTGATGTTGTATACTTCTTGAACAGTTTCATACTGTTCTTTTGGCAAGCTTCATTTTTTATAACTTGCTAGATTGATGGCTGCATAGCTGGACACATATTAATAGGTCCTTTTAGAATAACTTCTTCAAGAAGATTCTTCTCTGCACTGTGAATGAGAAATTTGCTATAATTTGGAAAAACCCAGAAGGCTTCCATGAAACTCCTGTAAATAGGAGTTTCTTTTAAATAAGAATGCATTGGCGTACAGCCTTTTGAAAGTTGGAGAGTTCTCTTGTGTAATGAAGAAATTATCACATAATTGAAGTTCAAGCATTCTAAGTCATGCCTTCCTGTCATTCAGATTTTATTTCAGGAAAGACCATCCATAATTTTTCTCAATGATGGACTTAGTCATCACTTCACTGTTTAGAAAGAAACATAACAAAAACAAAAACAACATATAGCTTTTCATTAGTCCACAAACTGGTTAAACCAGAAAGCTTGATTTTAAGATGACTTAATTCTTCAGCCCAAATCAATTTAAATCAGGACATTTTGACTTGGCAGGTTGTTACTCAAGACTGTTGGGATCCTCTGCTGTGTTGTTTCTCTGGGAGTTTATATGCCAAGAAAATGCTTTAAAAAAACCAAACTTCAGTTGTTTATTGATTTAGTAGAAGATATTTACAGACAAAGTATCACTATGTCTGAAATCCTTGGTAAGGGGAAAAAAACCAGGTCCCATTTCATCTTGCCCCTTTACCTAAGAGATGATGTGAGGAGTTACTGAAACTGCCAAGTTTATCTGTTTTAAGTCCACTTTATCTGTAGTGCAAGTCCCCCAGTTTGTGTCACTGGTGTCAGGAGATAGATCTCTCCTTAATCAATATTTACTTAACAAACAGCAAGGGATAGGAGAGTTTGTTTAGAAGAATCATGTGCACATAAGGGTGAATGAATGCTCGGTTAAGTACTTCGCCTGTTTGTCACTGTTCCTCTTTTCCTCTCTTCTTTTCGGCATTCAGACTTCAATTTTTGTTTCTTGCCCTGTGATCATGTTCAGAAACGGTTTAATAACTCTCCCTAGAGAAGAAACGATGCATAATACTTCCGTTGATATAATGACTAAAGGACTAGATTGTGAATCTGAAGGTTTACATTTTAAACATCTCCTCTGTTATAAACGGTATGGCAGCCTCAGTAATCCATTCTTTCTCCATTTCATTTTCCCAGCTGTAGTACAGAGAAATGGCGTATCAGTTATAATTATTTTGCAGAACAGCAGCAACAAACACAACAAAGAGTCCTGTGGCACCTAAAGGACTAACAGATGCATAATTGCATGTGTTTTTGTAGATAAAATCCTACTTCCTTCTTATACATATCTTCAGTGTTCCTTACATATGATGAACAGAACCATAACTCGCAAAAAAAACGTAGATGGTAATAAACGCTATTATACTTGTGAAATGTTTTGGAAACTATTATTTCAAGTTGCTAATATTAATACTAATGATAGATGCTGCAAACATGTATTTTCTGCTTTTGCCCTTTAGAAAAACTGCTCTTGTTTTTGGAGGACTCCTGGCAATAACTCTCCAAGGTCTCTTCCAAAAGATCTTCAGGCTTAGATCTGTTACCATGGGAAAGGATTTCCATAGTTGTGGGGCAGGCTTATCTCTTTATGTATTCTTGCAGATCCAGTGTGGCATCTGGCAGCATTATTTTTAAACAAATACATTTTATGTGTACAAAATGTGTTTTAAATACTTCAGCCTAATTGCACTTCATTCTGACTATTTTAAAATCCACTTCTAAAACTATTCTCCATTGCACTCATATTTAATATTGAGAAATTCTGCCCCTTGGTTTATGTACTAAGATAAGACTTCTCTATCTTTTTTTTTTTCATGCATTCATGAAATGCATGTTGTTTCTGAAGGGACGTATATGTAGTAAAATGTTATCCTGAGCTGTCATTTTCCCCTCTTTGAATCCAACCAGCTAGGCTAAAAAG
>JANHFT010003913.1:333167-347281 GCA_032467955.1 Pseudoxenodon macrops
AGGGGAGGGAAAGTCTTTGCTGCTTGGGCAAAAATAAAAATAAAGAAATAAACCTCCCAAGAAAAGGCAGGGACAAAATTGGGGAGTGAAGGACTGCCAGTAAAGCATCCCATTTGAAGCTCTGGCATCAGTACAATTCTATCTAGTAGACACTTTTTTTGCTGGCAGATTAAGGTTTAGCAGCATAGTCCTATATGGATCTGAATCTGAAGTTCTGTCAAGTTCAGTGGCCATTATTTCTGATAAAATATTGAAGCCTAAAGGTCTACTGGTTAACAAATCAAAGTCCTACTGATGGAACGCTAGGATTTTCATGCTAAATATGGTCACAATGAAATTTCCTCTGCAAATCTACAATAGTCCCAATAAATAATTTTGAAAAGTAATTTGATTTCAGTTCTCCATATTACGCAACATATTCACTGAAGAAACTTCTGAATGTGTTTAACTATACTATAACTGCATTATATCTCATCTGAAAAATATCCTTCCTTCCTTCCTTCCTTCCTTAAAATTTTCTGGACTTTGGTTTTAAAAATTCCATGTTGAATAAATACAATACTGCTACTGTTGTTACTACGTAGTGGTAGTAGACTGCCCAAAGACTGTCTGAGAATGAGATAGGGAATTTCTAAATTTGATAAATAAAAGTATCTTATGATGTTCATAAAGCCAATTATATTAATTTTATGAGTTTTCATGATTTTCAGTTTATTTACTCTATTTATATTGTTGTGAATTATGATAGGTTGTGTTTGTGAACTTTATGACATAATATTACAGCATTCTGTAATGCTATACAAAAAATGATCATGTCAGGGAGACCTTTATCTGCTTGCAACATTTCTAACGTCAACTAATGAATTTGTAATCAAAGTTTATTTCTGAATCATTTATGCATGATTCATAGACAATCAGATTGTATATATTATCTTAGCTGGATACCAAGCCTGATTGTATACAAGAATGTTTGCTTATGCGCATGAAGCAACAGTTTTCCCCCCTATTAGTCTGCATTTCTGTCAAACCTATGCCTGAGTTTGTTCATAAAATGTGGCAAGCATGCAATATTAAGATTACTTTCTGAAGTTAAGGCCAAGTGAATCAAGATTTTCCCACCAATCTCTATCCCCCTTCCTGACAGGAAGATGCATTTATTAAAGGATCCTTAAAGGATAAGCAGTTGCTAAATCTGTGACTGCTATGGGAGCCATAGGAGCAAATACCATATTTATCAGCGGACACCAGAAAAGTTGTTCTTTCTTTGTTTTACTATGACGTCCCACCCATAGGAAATCATTCTAATAATACTTTCACATGCACTTCTGTTTCTCTTCCATGTCTGCACATGAATCCATTTTTTCCAGGCTATTTCAATTTACAAGGAACATTGTCTTCTCCCTTTCTGAGAGAAGATTGTGTGTCTGAAGTCCACCACCTCATTCCTCCTCTCAGCATTGTCTTTCTTCCCAATGAATGTCAAGTATTATTATTTGATTGACTGTAGCCACCTGATGCTAGGAAAATGTTCTGGGTTCATAGTAGGGATTGTTGTTGAGTCTATAAAAAGAAATCTGGACGGGGCTCTTATTTGTCACTGAGGCATTGTTTCTGCAGATGTTTCTGCTGGAGAGATGTTCAATCTAATAGGTGTAAAGATGTACTTAGTAGGTCATTCTTACTTAGGATCAGGGAAAAGCTGCCCCCAGACACACACAATTAGCACAGCTGACTGGTTATTTGCTCACTAGGAGAAAAAAAAGATCATCTAACTCTCTAATCACTCATCCATTTAAACAATTAGATGCTTTGCCTCAGAATGTGCATTCTCTTAAGAAATTATGACATGCACCTTATGAAATGGGAAGGGGAGGCAGTCTGCTAGATTAAGCATTGAACAGTGCTAAATTTGGAAAAGAAGGGCAACATTCATTACGTCTCCTGACTTAGCAATCTTTCCATGCCATCCAATCCTATGGTTTGTGGTGAAAGAAAAGGGTTCTTCAGAGGTTTTAAATGCCTTTGACAACAAGCAAACAAAAGAAAGAAAATATACTTCAGAAAGATTGTACAGTATGAAGAAAAAAACAGAACCCAGGGCAATGGTGTGAAGCTTACAAACTAAATCTGGCTTATATAGCAATAGCAATAACTTAGACTTATATACCGCTTCACAGTGCTTTACAGCCCTTTCTAAGTGCTTTACAGAGTCAGCATTTTGCCCCCAACAATCTGGGCTCTCATAATGTTAACATGCAATACAAAGGAATAAGTCAGGCTTCCCTGACAGGAACAAGCTCGTTGGATTTTTAATTTAAAAAAATAGCCTGGAGCAGGAAACTTTTGTAACCTCCAAAGTGACTTGTGGTCACTTATTTTGGCTACGCATGAGGTACCAAAAAGCATTCAGTATAGGTCAGTGATGGAAAACTATGACAACATGTCAAAGATGTCATGCCATGACGATTTGGGTGACACACCAGTGTTCAACAACTATTTTCAAAAGCATGCCTGTTCTTGTGCAATTTTCGGAGGCTGTGGCTACTGGGTGAAAATGGTGTGTACTCTTGTGCAACCTCCAGATCATATGAAAATCGCACAAGAACGGGGATATGCTTTTGCATGGTTTTCAGACCATGGAAGATCATTCTCTGAAGTTATTACACACCTAAAGGCTTTGTGCGGAGCAGCCTTGGGTAGCCCTCAGGGGCCTGTCAAAAGAAAGAGAACACCGCCTAAAGATAAGCAGCACAGCAGATCCTGAGGAGAACTGGGCCACAGGCTGATTATATCATTTCCTGAGGCTCATTTGCAGGGGGAATGTGAGGCGGTATTTTGAGTAATAGCAGTGGCACTAAGTCTGAAATTGAGGCCCAGGCTTCAGTTGCTGCCACCAAGTATTGCTGTTCAAGGTGGCCTAGATGGAGTGGTGAGAGATAGCTGTTTCACTTTTGTTCAGTGAGAGAGAGGTGGAACACACCATCAGAGTCAAGTTAAGCATTTTCTGAATTTTTGACATGCCGAGCCCAAAAGGCTTTTCAGTGAATCTCTTCAGCATATTATTTATGAAGGTTGAACCTACTTCTAAGAATTCAAAATTGCTTTACCTTTTTCTCTTTAACTTTACCTGTTATCTTTAACTATATCATTATAAAATATTGCTCTCTTTTTGTTCTAATCTCAGGACTTTCTCTCTCATTCTCCCGAACATATCCATCTATATAAAGATACATACTTTCACAACCATCACTCCTTAGGAGTGGTTCCACTGCTTGTGCTTTGGAGAACTAAAATACTGAAAACTACTACATTTGAAACATTTTTGAAATTTCTAGTTGTGGGACATTCTTTTGTAGATGACGTAACATGGCTATGCTGTGCTGCTATCACAAATTTGAAATATTCTTTTATGAAACTTTCCTAGATCTTTCTCTTAGAGTAGGGTTATCAAACTCGATTTCACTGAGGGCCGCATCAGGGTTGTGTTTGACCTCCGGAGTCAGGAATGAGCATGGCCAGCTCAATGTTATTTGTGTTGGGGGCGCTTGTGGTGCCCCGAGTGCTCTGCCAGCGAAATAGGCTCCTGAGCTCCATTTTCGCTGACAGAAGGTTGCAGGAGCCTGTGGCAGCCGAAAATGGAGCTCAGGGGCCCATTTTTTCTGGCAGAAGCACCGCAGACCAGTCCTTTGCTGTTTCCAGGGCAGCCCCATGGGCCAAATCTAAGTACCCCATGGACCAGATCTGCCTCCCAGGCCTTGAGTTTGACACCCATGTCTTAGAGGGATAATTGTCAGTTTATAGACGTTTGTAACATATGTTTTATAAGCACCTTTTTGAAGATATGCATTACAGATAATCCTCACTTAATGGCCATTTATTCAGGGACCATTCAGAGTTATGAGATTTCGAGACACTTATGACAAGTCCTCATAGTTCTGACATTACCGCATCCTTATATTCACATAATCATGACTAGGCAACCAGTTCATAATGATGATCATGTAGTATCCTGCAGACATTATAATCTCCCTTTGCAACTTTCATAGCTGGTTTCCAACAAGCAAAGTTAATTGGGAAGCTGGCCAGGAAGTCACAAATGGTGACCACTTGATATCTTTATTTAACGACCTGCAGTGATTCACTTAGCAACAACTGCTACAATTGCAGTTGCAAGTTGGTATGGTCATGCGATCTCTCAGTATATAACTGCATTGTTAAAGTGATGGATTTGCCAGTCCCAATTACTGTCATTAAGCAAGGATTACTTATTACTACCTGTAATAGCCACCTAAGCTCCTCCTGACTTCATGTAACTAAACTAAATAAGTGTGACCTCCAGATTTGACAACTCTTTATTCTGATTGTAGATAATTTATTATATAAAGTTAAATTTAATTTAGTTTCCTAAGGAATCCTGTTGTTTTTGGTCTGTTCTAGTGCTTATAGTAGTAGACACTGTGCCTGCACCACAACACCAAAACCGTTTTATTTTTTAGAAAATAAAGCCTTTAGAAAAGCATTTGTTTATATGTGTTTTAATATATTCTTCCCATATGATCCTTATTATCAAATATTTGTGTGTGTTTTGTGTGGGAGTGGTGGGTGGGGTGGTAGTGGTGTGTGGGTGGGTGTGGGTAGGCTCATTGGTTAACCTTAGGCCAGTCAGTTTTTCACAGGATTGTAGGAACTGTTGAATTGTGGAACTGATTACACAGATCACTGTCATGTCTATTAGTTGATACTTACAGTTTCAGAATGTTTCTTACATTCTGATTTCAGAAGAAAAATCTAAAAATGTTTAATTACAATCCGATTTTAAATTTGGAAAATATTGATTATCCTTAAGCAATTACAGGTAGTCCTCACCTTACAATCACAATTGAGCCCACAATTTATGTTGCAAAGTGAGAAATTTGTTAAGTCAGTTTTGCTCCATTTTACAACTTTTCTTCTCACATTTGTTAAGTGAATCACTGTAGTTGTTAAAATAGTAACACAGTTGTTAAGTGAATCTGGTTTCCTCATTGGCTTTGCTTGTCAGAAGGTTATAAAGGTGAACACATGACCCTGGGACACTGCAACTGCCATAAATGTGAGTCAATTGTCAAACATCCAAGTGTAAATCACGTGATCATGGGGATGCTGCAGTGATCTTAAGTGTGAAAAATGGCCATAAGTCACTTTTTTCAGTGCTGTTGTAATTTCAAACAGTCATTAAGTGAACTGCGGTAAATCGAGGACTACCTGTACATAGTCAGTAATGTAATATTGACATTAATCAATCAATCAATTAATAAATTATTAATAATTACACACACACTTGTGATTATTAATAATTAATTAATAGTTAATATTAATATTAATTAATTAATATAAATGTATTAATATATAATAATATATAATATATATTATAATTATTTATTATGCTGCTCATTTTGCCAAAGGTGATTCCAGGTGATTTACAATCTTAAATGTAAGATTAATGATAAGTAAGGTCACTTATTAATTTAATTTAAACTCAAGTTGGGTAAGAAAAGGCAGTAAGTCTGGTGATGGGAAAGAATGGATCTATAACAAACACATTCTGAAATTTTATAAAGTTTAAATTTTATATACTGTATGGAATTAGCATAATCAAGAATTTGCTTTTATATTTCTACCTTCCATAGACAGCTGTTTAGGATCATCTCTATTTCCTTGTTAACTGGAATATTCAGAACCATAGTCCAAAATGTTTGGAGAAACATCAGGCTGTGGAAAGTTGGCCTCTCTTCTATTCCTTAGTACAAAAAATTGCACTGATGGCCTGGCAAATTTGTTTCCGTCACACCTGCTTGACCCTGGTTTTTCAGCAATTCATTTAAAGGCCTACAGCTAGAGATATAGAGAATTCGCTCAGCTATTCTTTCATGTTTTCTTCCTTTATAATTCCATTTTTTACAATATTTTCTGAGAGTTCTACTTATGCTTCTGAATAATTGCTTTCTTCTGCCAAAGTGGCATTTGAAGAAAATCAAAAATAAAACCGTTACTGCGTTAAACTACAATCCTGACAACTCCAGAAAGTAGAGGGTCCTACTTTCGATAAACAAAAACAAAAGGCAGCTTCATATTTTATAGGAAATTCTCTTGCCTTTTTAATAGCATCCATAAAACAACTGTTGACATTTGTCTGCCCTCCTCCTTACCTATGTCACAGTTCCAAAGGAAGAGATAGATAAAAACAAAATATTTAGCAAGTGTCTCCCAAGCTTCCAGATTCATGGCTACTGTGTGCAACATTTAATGGTAACATGTGTTGTCAATGTTTAGGAAAGAATTTCTATAATTCTAGCAATTAGAAGCATCATATATCATTAGATTCAGTATTTATATAATTAAAATAAAACAAATGTGTTGACTGCTTAAAAGGGTTTTTTTTCCCCCAGTGACAACAAATTATGTCTTGACTCCATCCCCCTTCTAACTGTTTTCATATAGTATGGCTTTTGCATTGTAAATCAATTTATTTTTGCAAAATGTGCCTGGTATTTGAGTACAAATTCCACCTTTGAGTGTATTCAAGCAACCTCTGTGGACTTCAGTAGCTGATGATCACATGTCTGCCTCATGTCAAAATCTTATTTGTGAAGTGCTTGTGTTTGATCTGCTACAGTGGTAAGGAAGCTTCAGTGTATTGTGTACAGTAGAAGAAGCTAAATTTTCAAGCTTCCCATGTAGAATGCAAAACATTTGGGCCAAGGTGTAATTACAGACAATGTGTGTGTGTGTGGGGGGGGGAATCGACTTCTATTTGACTCCTACCTCACATTTTCTTTTATTTGTATTATTTCAGGATTTTTTTCCCCTTCTAGCTGTGTTTTTGGCCTTTTTGGCCTTTAAAAAAATTACCACACTTACAGGAATGTATGAAGAAATCCTACATGCAGAATTGTTTCTTGGGCTTATGTTTTAATTGATTCTTTTTCCTTTCTTTAGTAAAAATATTCCAATTACACACTTTATGGCTACTACTGTTTGAAGCAATTGCCCTCTTCTATAAAGACTATATTGTTTCTTGTTTTGGGTTGGTGTTTTTTTTTTATATTGACTGATCAGCTGCCTCAGGTAGTACCTATGCTTGTGCTAAATTCAAGTCCACACTTTGAGCAAACATATCAAAATGTTTTATATAGGTCAAGATGTCAATCTGTCTCATCAATATTGTCCTTCTTTTCTGGCAAAAGCTTTCCAGAATCTCAGACAATCTTCTTTCTTGCTAGCCAGGTACTTTTCATGGAAATGCCAGAAATTAAATTTGTTCCCCTATATAAAGCAAAATATGAGCTCTGTTAAAGAATCAATGTAATTATTTTTCCTTCTAGCCAACATTAACACTCAGCTGCATCTTTATATGAGGAAATCTTGCAAAAAGATGTTGTTGAAAAATGGGTTTAGAAACTACTCAGCCTAAGCAGCTGAAAGATATTTGCTTTCGGAGTTACACTGCCAGTGATTACTCACAGACTTGCGAATTACTGATGCAGCCATCAATCTACACTCACTACATGCTTTTTAAAATGGAAAGGTAGCAATAAGATAATGAATGATTCAAGGTTGCTTGTCTTCTTGGAACAAGTTCCTTTTCTCCAAAGGGACTGCCATGAAATGTTATGAAAACAAAACATTCTTAATCACTTATTTTCCAAACATCAAATATTGTCCATGCAAATTGGGGTTGCTGGAAGTTGTGAATGAACCCCTTTTTAATGGCTGTATCTTATCTGTTCCTGGTCTATGGCCATCACATGTACAGAGTCCTGGGCTGCATAAAATCATTTTAATAAGGCTTTATGTCTGAAAAGGGACCATTTATGGAATCGCCAAAAAACCTCAGGTGCTGAACATATATTTCAGGCTCATAAATTACTGTCTTTGAGCTGGGGCTTTATTTAAGAGTTGGATAACTTCTGAATGAAGGTGTTGAGTACTCTCGAAGTAAATCCAAGCTTTATTGGATTCTCTCAGAAACAATGCATAGTTGCCCTCTTCTTTTGCTGATTTTTAGCATTAGCTGGTAGCACAGGAACACACAGAAACAAAGACCAGAAGTTGCTTTCAGCACATGCTTAATGCTCTTAGAGAAAAATAATGAATTCATATATGAGCATTTTATCCTGCAGACCTCAAGGCAATCACCTTTTCCCCTCATTCCCTCCTTTGTTAATTATATCTTATAAAAACAGCACCCTCTAAACCCAGATGTTCATATTGTAATACTAACATTCTGTAGTTCATCTTTACAAAGCTAGCTAACACATGTTTTAAAAGTTATTGTACTATATATAACAGCCTTGCCTAAGAGAATAGAGTCCTGCTACATTTAGAAAATGCAGGTGCTATGTAAGCTCCCTTTTGAAAGCAAGGACTTAGCTCAGTTTCCTTTGAAGATCCAGAGACTTGAAACTGAAAACTTTTATTAATGCCATTGTCTCCTTGTATCAGCAGGTTCCAGAGAGATTCCTGGAAGTGGCTCAGATCACATTACGAGAGTTTTTCAATGCCATTATCGCAGGCAAAGATGTTGATCCTTCCTGGAAGAAGGCCATATACAAGGTCATCTGTAAGCTGGACAGTGAAGTTCCTGAGATTTTCAAATCCCCAAACTGCCTCCAAGAGCTTCTTCATGAGTAGAGATTTTCAACCGCTATTTATGAATGTATTAAAAAAAAGTAGCAGACTCTCCCTTTTTTATGCCCAAGCTATGTGTGAATGTGTGTGTATGTGTTTCTATATTAATTTCATATATGAAATCAGATCAGAATCCCTTGTGATTTATTATACGTTTAGGTCAGTAATAAGTGTATAATTATTTTAACTCCAGCTTTTGTTTTACTTTTGCCTGTGACTTTTAACATTTTGGGGAAAAACAGTATTGGGGCATTTTCTTCCCCTTCCAGTCCCTTTTCTTATCCCTTGAGAAGAAGAATGATTTGAAGTGTATACAAGCCTTTCATCCATCTATCTATCTATCTATCTATCTATCTATCTATCTATCTATCTATCTATCTATCTATCTATCTATCTATCTATCATCTATCACCTATCTATCTATCTTACTATACATTGCTCATTACCTGGCTGATTTCCCCCCAGATGTTATGGTAAAATCCTATAGAAGTTGATGGTCCTTTGTTTGAATTAAAAGCTCTTAACCCTATGGGGGATTTTCACAGTTAAGATTTCTAAAGTTTTAGTTCAACTGCTTAATGAAGGAAGTGCACTTTTTGTGTAACACTGTACAAGATATATAAATCCTCTTTTCCTTTCTCAACGGAGAGTAAAAGACATCATCTCTTCTAAGCTTTATGACTTTCCTTTTATGAGAACAATGTATGCCCATATTTTGGCATCTTTTATTCTACTATAAGCATGTGTTCAAGCTTCTTGAGCCCTACTGCCATGTTTTGGGGAGAGTTATCTACCTACAATTTCTGATGTTAGGAAGTTTTGGAAAACAACAGTAGGGGCAAGTTCTCTCAGAAGGCACCACAGAGTTGAATGTATGCTCTGTTCTGTTCCATCTGGGGCTCACCACATGTTAGAGGGACTGGATACAAAATAAAGTAGACTGGAGATGGAACTGGATGAACCCAAAATTCCAGAGTTGGAACGCCATCATTTTTTGATGCTTGCCTCAGCTATATATTTATCTAGCTATGTTTCCCTTTCTCCTTCCAAGCAAGGCAATCCTCTGCGAAGCAAATGAAGGCTAGATAATTTGTAGTTTGGCTAATACAATTCTGTAATATGGTCAGTTCCTTAACACAATAGCATTTCACTCTTCATAGAGTTTTTAAAAAGGGGGCTGCTGCTGTAAGGCTTTTGGTCAGTGGAGCATTTTAAATTATTTTATTGATCATGAGGAAATATTTCCTATTGAAATCCGTGAAATCCAAAAGGGGCAATCCCAAGCGCGTGCATTTGGGGAGGGGACTAAGTCCAGATGTTATTTCTAACCATATGTTTATAGGATGACTATGATGATTGATGAATGTTTTATTTTGGCTGAATTGTACCCTTTTACTTCATCACATTGAATAGTTGGGTCTGGGCCATCTTCTAAATAGCATTTGATACAAATGTATTCTTCCCCTTCTTCTCTGAAATCTTTACGTGATGTATATATTTGATATTTCATATTTTTACCTGAAACATGTTTTAACTACTTTTTCATCTGAAAAGCATTGTAAGATATGTTTGCTTTATTCTCAAAAATGGCAAAAAGGACATCATCTCAGAGTGCAAGAATACTTTCAATATATTAGAAATGGAATAGAAACATTTTTATAGAAAATATTGTTTAAAGGAATAAACTAGGCACAATATATACTGAAAGCACAACTCTGGAGAAGAAAACTCTGCGTACAGTTAAGTGTTTAACTGTGCTAACTAACTTTCTAAGTTTTGAGCACGCTTCATGAGAACTGGATTGCACCTAAACATTGTGCAGAATTTGTATTTCTGTCCCATTGGCTAGGAAAATAAATGCTAGTCACTTTATTCATTCCTCAGATTTACATAATTCATAACCAATGAATAGAAGTAATTTAAATACTTTCTGTTCTACAGCAAAAGTTTGCGCCAAACAAAACACAAGAGCAGTGCATAATGTATTAAAAATTGAGCTCTTCAGAGTTGTCCTGATATTTTCAAGATAATTTTTTGCAATGAAGAGCCACTGAGTCCTACTTCTGGCATCTTTCAATAAAGCTAAACTCAACATGCCGAATGCAGAGCTGCTATTGAAAATTGCTAATATTTCCATACTTTCTATGATATTAATCTAATTGTGTACTGAGACCACGAGTGCATACTGAGATCCCCACCAGCAGTTGATGACACAAGGGCTGCCAAGCCCGAAATGTCCTAATATCCAAACACAGCAAGTTCTTTGCTGTTGATGGGAGGAGCTTATTTTAAGGCTGCCATTTTCAGCAAGGACAGAATATGTTTACTTCTTGTGGGATATGATTGTTGGTATTTACTGGACAAGAATGCTGATTGAAGTCCAAAATGGAATTTCGTCTCAAAATGACAAAAATAATATTGATTTTTCAATGAAAAGCAGGAATAAGAGTGATATGGATCTAGCTGAAATGAATTGCAACAATCTGTCTAATTCAAAAAAGAAGAAAATGTTCCCTGAATGTTTTTATGCTTTCTTCAGAGGTTTCTTTTTTTCTTTTCACACTTTGAGAAAGTAGTAGTGTCTAGTAGAATTACCTTTATGTTATGGCACTATGTGTTTATTGTTTTCTGTGTCTTTTGTACAGATGCAGTAAGAATTTATTGTTATCTGGACTAGTATTTATCATTACCTCTTGTTTCCCCCAGGAAATTGAATCAGATTCAGTCCTAACAGACCATGGTGGCAGTTTTACAGTTTAGCAGATAGCTTTTTTTGAGATCTTCTTTTTTCCTTCCCTTTCTTGAAATGGCTTTTTAAAGAAAAACAAAACATAAATTGCATTTTGGCTTTGGAGAGTGAAAGTTTACCCCATATACATTACAATAATAAAAAAGCTGACCTAGTCATTGCAATGATGCCTCATTTATAAATATTGCTTGAGAGACAAAAATGATGAAAAGAGTTGACAGTAAAAAGCCTTAAAACCTGCTGATATTTTTTTTAAAAATGAGGGCACAGGCCTTTGTTTGGTGACAGAAACACACAGGGTTTCTCAATATGCAGAATAGCAGTTTTCTTGGTGCAAAAGCTTTGCTGAAGCCAGCAAGAGACACTAAAGCACACACTATGTTAAAGAAAAAGTCCAGTGGGTCTTTTCATATGTAATACTTCTAGCTAAAAAATAAAACAAAACATAGTTTATTAATCCAGGAATAGGTTCCCATATTTGCTTTTCTTCTTGAACATTACTTTTGACATTTTTATTCTGCTGTGCTCCCCAATATATCTGACATAAGGAACTGGTTTAAAATCAGTTATTAAGTAGGATCTGAAATCATTATTGGAACATAGTTTAAGATCCTAAATGTTAGTTAACTAACATTTAAAAGACCATTCCTTGTCCTACATACAAGGAACTTCATAGTTCAAATCAAATCAAACTAAATTACCGGAAGTAGTTTACAAAGAGAAAAGATTATGGGGAAATATATCTACCCTTCTGGGAGTTGCTATTTCAACCCATCTGGAGCCAATCCAACTTTTTAAAAAATGGGGATGATTGTTATGATTACGTCCATTTATTGTCTCATTTTGAAAGAAGTAGTTTAAAGCTCGCTTTTGCTAAAGATTTATGGAAAGGTGCGGGAGGCTTGAAAGGGAGACATTGTCCTCACATTATTACAGAAAGCTCTTCAGTTCTCTCCATATTCAAAACAGCATGAAATCCTCTAGCAGTTTACTTTATTATCCTCCTACTGTATTATACCCTTGGCCATGACCAAACGTACCAAACTAAAGCCATACTTAATTTCTTAGACACCATTTTAAAGACTATACATTGTTAGTAACATTAATGCCGTAAACATTAGCGCCATTTGTCTTGAAATGAAATGTGATTCATTGAACTCAATGACCTTTTAAAACTTCTGCCATTTATTTATTTGAAACATAGCTTATGGAAAAAGGAGAGCAAGTGAGGCTTCAAAACGGTCATAGGGGTGGGGAGAGAACCAAAAGATCTTACCTGATTATTCCCTAGTTATTTTATTGTAATGTCATTGTGTTAGTTGTGTTGCCTTTGTGCCTCCCAAAGCACATCAGATTGAGCGTGAAATGTCAATTTTTGTTTTATTTTAAGGATTTTTTTTTCATCCTCCCAATTATTATTTTTAGAATTCCATTTTTAAAGAACAAAATGATCACCTCGTGCCATAGATTTTGTTGCCATGCTGAGACACTAGAGCAGCACACGTTGCTGAAGTTGTACTATGTCTCCTGTCCATTTAAAAAAGAAGATTTATCAATAGCTTTATTGATTTGGAATTTGGAAGCATTCAGACCAACAATTCTAAGAAGCAAAGCCCCATAATCCAATGTCTCTAAGTATACCTCCTGGGAATTCTTGAGAGAGAATTGTGGTCACCTAATTTCTTATGAATCTGACATGAATTTTTTTTTAATGAGTACTCTAATTTTTTATAACGCTGTACCTGATTACTATTGATTTTGCAGCCAAGCTTTCCTTGATCAACTTCTAATGTCAGGACACTGCAGCAAATCTAAAACTGAGCCATGTCCAGCAATAGTAATTATTCAAATTGTCCATAGAATATACTAAAAAATAAAAGATGGCAGCAATGGCAGTATAGTCAAAGCTCTGCTTGTGTATGTACAATGCAACACACATAAAAATGAGTGAAGCTTTGATCACACCATTAAACCACTATTTTGCCTTTCTTGACCATTCCTTTGGACGTCCCTGTACTTATATCTTCAATCCCATTCTCCTTCCCCGTCTTTGTTAGCAAAATTGGATGGGACTGGGTTATAAAAGATAAAAGGTACTTTTAATATAGGAAAAAGAAATTGACATAGAGAAATTGATTTAAAACACTTTTTAAAAAAGACCTGGAAATTTTGTGCTGACATTCATTTTTCTCCTCTTTCCCTATTTTCCCTACTACAGAAACTGGAGCTTATAGTGTGTGCCTAGACCTTAAATGCACCAGCGGAAGGATTAGATAAAACAAATCCTTCAAATTACCAGTTATTCTCCCTTAACCAGTACAATTATTCTTGTGCCTTCTGTGGCTTACAATTTTCATATGTTTGGACCTTCCTTCCTTCATGCAATTCCCCAGATGCAATAAACACTGGTTTTCTCTCCACTTTTTTCCCCAGCTGTTTAACACAATGTTGATAGCTATGCACATTTTGTGTCTTTTTAAAGAAAATTAAAAACAAAAGCAGGAGAATAAGTTTTTGAAGAAGATGATTTTTAGAACAGTTTGATAATGCAAATTATTTTTCCTCAATTGTTTGAGCAGCATTCAATTTTGAAAATTTTCTTGTAGAAGCCAATTTTTTGTAACAGTGGTGCAGATCTTGTGTTTTCTTAGCCTAACAAACAGTAGTATAGGAGCAATATTTCATACGTATTATA
>JANHFT010003913.1:409371-422617 GCA_032467955.1 Pseudoxenodon macrops
GCTACATTTGATGTATAAGACGCACCCAAGTTTTCATCCTCTTTTAGGAAAAAATATGGTACTTTATCAAACAAATATTTCTAGGTAGCTGTCCACACCAAATATTTTTCTTATTACTATAGCACAAACATTTTTTCTGCTAAGTCAGAGATACTAATATTCTCATGATTTCTGTTTGTGACACACATTGTTATATTTGAAAGTGGGATTAGTTTTGATCTGCTCAAATACTTGACAAACCTTTGGCTCCAAATTTATTATTTGATGGAAAAACTGGCTGAGTTACAACAAATTACTTTTTGCCATTTCATTATTTTTGTACTTGATCATTTAAATTGATTGTGATTGATTATAAAGGCAAATATATGTGTCCCAGGATAATGATGCGAGATTGAATTTGGGTCAGTCACCGGGACCAGAGATTTATACTTCTGAACTTTCGGACTCATGCTGGAGCCCATCTTCAGGGAATTTCTCTTTACTGGAATACATGCTTTGGGCTGTTCTGTGAGTCATGTTTATGTGGTGCCTTCCTATTGGCTGATTGGTGTGTTGTCTGTGCCACCAAGTAACTTTCAACTCCTAGCAACCACGTAGATAACCACCAAGATGATTTAAAATAGTCCGTCATATACTAGCTAGTTAGGTCTAGTCTAGTGGTTAAGGCACTAGGGTAGAAACCCAGAGACTATCCTGCCTCAGTCAGAATGCCAACTGGGTGACCTTGATTCAGTCACTCTCTCTCTCTGAGCCCAACTCACCTCACAGGGTTGTTGTTGTTGTTCTTCCTCCCCATCCCCCCAGGAGGAGAAAGGTGTGTTGGATATTTTCACCACGTTGAGTTATTTGTAAAAATAATAAAGGCAGGATATAAATAAATAAATAAGATATTTCCAGTGATCAGCACAGGTATACATAATAATGCAGATTGTTTTAAATGTTTTGCCAATATGCTCATATAGAACTGCATAGTATAGGCCCATTTTGCAGAAGCACTCGGAGTACTAACCAATGTTAAAGTCAGTTTAGATCTTTAGAATATTTGTGGAGTTCTCAAGAAGAGAAAAATAAAAAAAATTGGGCAATATGTCAGGTCTCAATTTCTCATGTTATTACAGTACAAAATAAAAATAAAATTTTCACAGGATTTTCCTGCTGGGGGAAAAACCCTAAAAAATTGAATTTTTATTTGGTTTTGCTTTTAGTACAGTGATCTTTAAAAATGTTTTCATTTGTGTACCAACGCCTTATTTTATTGCAACTCAAATAATACTTATGTTTATAATTGTGCCTCTTTGATTTAAATTTTTTAGAGGATCATTTTATTTTATTTATTTATTTTGTCAAGCATATATAAGATAACAAACAAAGAATAAACATTATTGTGAATATATAAAATGTACAAGCATGGTTATTACATGATATTTTACGAATATATCGGGACATTAGGACAGGGACGGTAGACACGCTGGTGCGTTTATGCACGCCCCTTACAGACCTCTTAGGAATGGGGTTAGGTCAACGTTAGACTGTCTAAGGTTAAAGTTTTGGGATTTGGGGAAGAAACTACAGAGTCTGGTAATGTATTCCAGGCATTGACTACTCTGTTGCTGAAGTAAATTTTTTTGCAATCATTGACAGGTAGTACATTGTAGCAGATAATTTTGTGTGCAACACTTAGGTCAGATCTAAGGCAGCGTAGTTCTAAATTTTCCTGGCCCAAAATTTCAAATCTGGTGGCATACGATATTCTGTTGCAAACAGAGGAGTGTAGTACTCTTCTCGTGAAATATCTCTGAACATTCTCAATTGTATTAATGTCCGATATGTAATGTGGGTTCCAGACAGATGAGCTGTATTCGAGAATTGGTCTAGCAAAGATCTTATATGCTCTGGTTAAAAGTACAGTATTACCAGAGAAGAAGCTACGCAAGGTTAGGCTATCCACTCTTAATGCCTTTTTGGCAATGCTGTTGCAGTGGGCTCTGGAAACGTCTTAAATTCAGATTCTTCTTCATCTAAGAAGCTTCTTCAATTCTGAACAACTTTGCTAGTAGAACTTTCCTGACGAACTGAAGAAGCTTCTTGGATGAGAACGTCTTCAAGGAAAAACAAAGTCCACTTGCCTTTTGAAAAAAGAACCTTTGTGGATGTGTTCGTTTCAGATAGAAAGAGAGGCCGAAAGACACCTGACATTTTGTTTTTCCAACTTCTAGGGAGAGGAAAACCATCGTTCTTTTTTTAAAAAAAAGTCATAATATAGTTTCCTTCCCTTCTCCCAACTGTAAAGGTGTTGAATCACAGGACAAGAAAAAGAAAATTATGGTCTGTACATATGTTTTTAGAGACACCTAATTGGAGTTACATAAATGTACTAATTATTCTCTTCCATACTTTGCTTTGGAAGAAATAGAAATTCTGACAGTATTACAAGATTCCCCCCTCCCTCAAAATACCATTTGAATTCCAAGCTGGAGCTGCGATAAACAGCGCCCTCTCCTGACCACAGAGCAAAACTACAATTGTTTGGTGTATGCTGCTGTCGTAAGCATTCTTATAGTGGTTTCTTCTCCCACTCCACCCAAAAAAAAAATTTTTTTTATGAGGAAAAGAAACAACCATAACACCATATTTTTAAAGAATATGTGCAACAAACCACTTCTAAAGATAGCTCTGTCTAAGAAATGGTTACTGACTGGTGAAAGATATAGATAGCCCTTAAATGTGTATGACCCCTGGAAAGTCAGTAATGAAGTATAGGTAGTCCTTGACTTATGGCCACAATTGAGACCAAAATTTCTGTTGCTAAGTGAGACAATTGTTAAGTGAGTTTCGCTCCATTTTACCTTTCTTGCTACAGTTTTTAAGTGAATCATTGCAGTTGTTAAGTTAGCAACACTCTTGTTAGCTGAATCTGGCTTCCCCATTGACTTTGCATGTCAGAAGGTCAGAAAAGGTGATCAATGACCTCAGGATACTGCAACTGTCTGTTGCCAAGCATCTGAATTTTGATCACATAATCATTGGGATGCTGCAAAGGTTGTAAGTGTGAAAAATGGTCATAAGTCACTTATTCAGGGTCATAACTTTGAACAGTCACGAAATGAACTGTTGCAAGATAAGGAATACTTACGGTATATATAAATTCAATAGTATCTGGAAATTCCCCATTTCTTGTCTGTGTTCTGGTAGTTTTTTATTTGCCACTTCAGCAGATAAGCAACTTCGTAAATGGAATTTCTGCAGACATGCTGCACTCTCTAATGTTCCCAGATTCCATTTCCCCACTTTTTAAACTTTCCACCAGCATGCAGGATCCTCGCTGCTCAATTTACCAGATTTGTAAGTTTTCTCTCTCATATACAAAAGTTTATAGGGCCTTTTAGGAGTGAGGTATCCTCACCTGAACACTGGATCTTCTCAAAATAAGCTGCTTGAGAGTTACAGCTCCCAAACATGTCTACTAATATTGACATCACTCTATAATCAATTTGTGAACATGAGCCCACTGATCCCTTTAATTGGAGCCACAGCTGCCAATATCTCAAGGTCCTTTGTTTGCCTGGTATTTGGAAAAAAAGATCTAATACACATATAATGAACTCATCGTGGTCTGGAATACATTTCCTAAATCAATAAATAGTTCGCACATGCACAGAAACATGTGTATGTGATGGAGTGGAGCAGGAAGGGTTATTTTTAACGCTAATCTCTTTCATGCTAGCATATTAGAGTCATGGAGTTTAAAATCCCGTCTCACTGAATTTCTCTCTGCACGAGATTTTTGTTAGAGGTCTAAGGCTCTGTATCCTCATGTTTCAATCTGGGGGTGGTATATATTGGACAGGCTAAAATAGCAATCAGCAAACTGACCTAGCTGGCATTATTATGTGGCCATAAATCTGGACCTCTAGTGTGGGAAATGCCTCAAACTCCAGTGCATGAGATGGATTAATCTCACATCTACAGTGAAAAAGCAAGCTTCACTAGGACAAGAACATCATAAACACAGAAGTCAGATCTCATGGTTGTGGACAGACAACCCATTGCCTGTTTCTTTTCAGAAACATGTACAACATGGGCTTGGCAGAGCTTCTGAATCCCTAACAACAGTCCACTGAGGCTCCATCCTGTCTGTCCAGTGGTGTATTAACCATTTAAGCAGACTAAGCATGTGCTTAGGGCACCAGGCCCAAAGGGGGTACCACAAAGTTGAGAAAGAAAGGAAAAAAACCAGTGAGCTTGGCTTTGTTTGTACAGTTATGTACAAAGGAAGGGGGGCACCAAGATTTGTCAGTGCTTAGGGCACCAGTGAGCCTTAATCCGCCACTGTGTCTGCCAGTATTCTCCCAGCATTGAATAAAGTCAACCTGCTGCAGTTTACCAGTGGCCCCGGATGGCCCCTTTTGCTTGTTCCTCTTTTGCCACTTACCCCAACCCCCAGCACATTTATGAGAAGTATTTCTGGCTTCCTACAGGGGATCCAATCCCTTCAATTGGCTGGAGCTACTTCATTCCATTATTATTATTATTTTGCCCTGCTTGAAAATGGGAAGCCATACTTTGACAGGCTCAGAATGATATATATATTGCAGACTGATTTTCATCTCCAGGAATCCCCCCCCCAAAAAAAGGTGTGGCTTTCATTAATTCAGGCTTGGAAAGAACCAGTACCAGCAACTTTACATAAAAAGCACGCTATTATTTTAGACCAAGCAGGCAACTTTATAGTATTTTGATTTCCACTACATATTGGACTTTGATGGTGACTCAATACCTCAACCTCACCCCACCTATCAGTTACTGAGAGGACAGCATAAAGTCTTGAAGGTGTTTTGAACCATTAAGCCCACAACCCTAGGGCAAAGAATTGTGGGAGTTGTTCAAAGGACTTACACTTGATTAGCATTAATGTTTATAATGGGTCTTCTCTTGATGTAGAATCTTGACCCACACCTTTGCCTCTGGCCAGTCATTATCTGACGCTCCATACTAACATGCCCAATCCTGCAGAATTTAGTAATCCAACTCAGGATTCTCTGTTATTTTCAGGCAGGGTCCATGTTTAACAGAGCGTGTGAGCTTACCAAGAGTATCCAATGTGTTTAAGGACCAAAAAGACAAGTTAGCTTTATGAAGGGAGAGATCATCATAATGTTACCTAGTTTGGATAAGGAAACGTCTGCAAGAAAACAACCAAGCTCAGAGAGCATTTCAATTTTGAGCTAGAATAGAATGGAATTCTTTATTGGCCAAGTGTGATTGGACACACAAGGAATTTGTCTTTGGTGCATGTGCTCTCAGTGTACATAAAAAGACAAGATACATTTGTCAAGATACAGTTTAAGGTGCGTAAAAGCTAATAATTGAGTGATCAAGTGACCTTCATACATGGTTGAAATGTTAGCCTCTTCCCTGGCCCCATCAGCTAAGATTTCTTTTTTAGAAAAAAAAATTGCCATTTAAAAAAAAATTAGGAGAAATGTTAACATGATGCCTAATGGAAACAGTACATTGCTCTTTTAAAATCTACAGTCAAGCTGCAGCCGCTTTATATTTATTTAGTCAAAACTGATGATTTCTAACAACTTTCCCATTTTATTAAAAATAAAACTGTGAAACCTAAAATTTATGAAAGAATGACGGCCACCAATTTGTATATTTAGTGGATCAAGGAAATAATCAGACATAACTTGTTCAAATCATTCATTGTGCATTGAATGGTAAAAAGTAATTACGGCGATTACTTGTTCAAGTAGCTCCAATGTCCTTAAAAAAATCTTTAACTCAAGAAAACTTTTCTGACCTCTGGAGGGAATACTTGCTTCTAGCTAAATGTAGAAAGAGATTTCCTTCTTTCTCTGTTGTGTTAAGAATCTTTTCTTCCTATAAAGGAGGCACCACCAGTGGTTTGTAACTGTCATGAAAGCCTGTGAGCTGTTTGAGGTTAAGCTACTCAGCAATTCAACTTTTACTACAGAAACTTTGAAATTCAAAAAATGAAAAAAATAATGTAAGTTTTTGAAGGACATGTGTTGCTGTAGGTGATCCTCTTAATTAAAAGTGATTGCCTGCTAGGAAATCATGCTTTTAAAAGTTTCATGAATTTATTAGAACCCTGAAGGTATCTTTGTATGCACAGGACATTACATGCCGTTTATGCAATTTTTTTTTTGTTTCAGATCTGTTTAAAGCCTCACCAACACTCCCTGAGTAGGAACAGCTCTGCTGGCATTTGTATGTATTTTGCCTAATTGAATTATGTGAAAATACATACTAATGAAGCTTTACCAGTGAAATTTTCAGAGAAGAATGTACAACTAATTTCTTTTAAATTAGATGAACATTTCTCCTGCCCCTTACCTCTTTAGTACAGAGTTAACATGTTTGATAGACAGATTTCTGCTGAATTTTGGTATAATAAATTAAATGCACATACACACGTGCAAACACTCATACTAATATGTGCATCTATTTAAACAACAAATAAATTATATCCTAGAAGGCAATTGGGAATTATTTAGGTCTAAGGACCACATGAATAAGGATCTTACTCTTAAATAAGTATACAGGAGATTACCGATATATAATATTCACATTTAATCAAAAAAGATGCTGAGGCCCTAGAAAGCCCGCAGAGAAGAGCAACAAAGATGATAAGGGGTCTGGAGGCTAAATCCTATGAAAGACAGCTAAAGAAAATAGTTATGCTTAGCTTTACGAAAAGAAGACAGGGGAGGAGACATGATAGTAATCTTCCAATACTTGAAGGACTGCCATAGGGAAGAGGCCACTGATTTATTCAGTATAGCACCTGAGAGTAGGACAAGACGTGGAAGCTGATTGGAGGGAGATCAGCCTGGATATTAGGAGGAGTTTCCTGACAGAATTATTTGGAACAATTTGCCTCCTAATGTTGTTGGTGTTCAATCACTGAAGGTTTTCAAGAAAAGATTGGGCAACCATTTGACCAGAATGACATGAAGACCTCCTAAGGCAAGGGGATGGACTGGAAAACCAAGGTTGTTTTCAGTCCTATGACCTGTTTAAATAAAAGAACTAGGATGCTGCATGTATTATGGGTTTGGGTGGTTGAAAATATATTGTCCCTTTAAGGAAACTGTTGGGATGGTGGGGGGGAATGCCACAGATGCCTGCAGATACTACGATTCAAATCGGGTGCAACCAGATTTACACATATTCAATGATTGAGTTCAATCATTATTGTAAAGATATCGAATCTGTGTAAATCTGGTTCTAGACCTTTATGATTATTGCTTTAAAACAAGAAGTAAAATAAAGCTGTTCTTAACTTTGCATCAAATTCAAATAACCCAGTAAAGGTATCTTGTCTGATACTGGAAGAATATTGCAGTTTATTGAGTCTAGAGGGGAATGGCCCTTAGAGCCCCCTGTTGATTGGATTAGCAGCAGTTTGGGTTGAAGGTGGTTGGGTAGGAATTACGGTAAATGTAATTGCTAGAATCTGAAACTGGGAGATTTTTCCCTTGTAACATTTCTTGAACTCACGATCAGCCATTGTGGGGGAAAATAGAACTACCAAAAATAGCTACAGTAATATTTTTGTTCTATGTATTGTACAAATCCAGAAAATGGCTTAGTGAACTAATTAACCCAGGTTAAGCATGTTTCAAGATCACAATCAGGATATACAAGACACAATCGGCAGTCTAATTATCTGTAAGGCAACACTCTAGAGTTGTTTAGAATCGCATGAAACAGCCTGGGTGTAAAATCTTGATTTTTCTGAGTTAAAAACTTGAAAAGCAAATTTCATGCAGATTCCTGGAAGAGAAATTGAAGAACTGCCCATTAAATTAAGCCCCATTTCTTTTTGCAAGTAATTAAAAAATAGAAATATAAAACTAGGCCATGCAGCTATTTCACCATGAGATTATACTTCAATGGGAATTTGAATAGTAACATAAATTGCTTTAAGAAGAGGAGGAGAAAGAAAAACAGCAGCAGCTTGGACTTGAATAAACTGAAGTAGAAACACATTAAGATCTTCATACTGGGAGCATACTGAATTTGGATCTTTCTAGGCCCCAAATCTACTTGTTATACATTAGCATAACAAGATTAGCCTCTACATTCAGATAGAAAGATAAATAGATAGGTATATCTTTTAAAATTCCAGCTCATAGATATGGAATGCTTTTCTATTTTAATGCTTGGCAGTTATATTGTAAGAGCAGTGTAATATATGAAGGAGACGAGCAAGGAATGGTGTCTTGCCATATAGACATTATCCACAGAGATACACAATCAGTTTGTACAGACCTAAAAGATAGCTTGAGTCAATAGTGCTTATACTATTGATTTAATTTGATTTCTAGCATAATCCATATCCAAATAGTCATTTCAGGATTAGATGACAAATAGGAAAATACAGACATGGACAGTGCTATAGCAAAACTGATACTATAAAAATGTTGACAGGTCTATGATCTCACGATCAACCACAAGTGGTTCAGATGCAGCAACTGTCAGATATGTGAAAATGGGGCTTGAAAGGCAGTAAAATGTTTTTGGTAGGTTTCTAACTGTTTTGTGGTTCTCTCTTTGAGACATCAGAACCGACTAGACCTATCCTTAACCAGATTTCTAGCCCTGATCTTCATTGTTCTTTGAGCCTTGGGTAACTCCGCATCTCTTGATTTCTGTCTGCTTTGTATCATGTCCTGGCCCAGATTTAGGACATGTACTTTTCCCAGCAGACATAACTCCTCAAAGCTGTAGCAAGGCTGTCCCTCTCTTATCTCATTGGCCTTCTACCATCATTTTCAATTCCTGGGTGTCCTGGGGAATGCTGCATACATGGTTTGAAATGATTGTGAAGATTTTAAAATGGGCAGTAGTTCCCAAAGCCTCTTATCCACAGCATGAGATATATGGCAACTCATGGTATGTAGGAAAGAATTTGGGGGACTGAACAAAGAGATGTTGCCTAGGGAATGGTAGATAAAACAGAGCATAGCCCATGGCTGCATAGTGGATGAGGTAAGAGGATAACAAGGGACCCTCCCCAGTTTCTCGAGCTGTAAAGGAGATGGCAGGACAAAGGTATTTCCAGACTTGTAAGATTCGGCTAATGTAGATTTACAATAAAATAAAATAACCTCATCAGGTGAAATTTTTTGTCTGGTCTACCTAGTGAGGTTGATGGATAGATAGGGGAAGGGGGCAAAGCAGGTGCTATGCAACTCTGGGGCCTTACATTCTTGTATGTGATATTGTGATGTGCATTGTGACAACTTTAGCAGATGCCTATTAATTATAACACAACAGCCACAACCACAGGAAAGCAGAAGTAGTAGTTCTCCAAAAATCAGGTATACATACACACACACACACACTCACTCACTCACTCACGAGCCAGAATCTGTACTCAGAATCTTTTATATCTATATCTAGCTAACAAGAGTCAGCAAGGTACATTTGAAGAATGAGAATTTTTCTTTTTGGTGGTTTTGTGTGGCTTTCCTCCTGGGGGAGAAAGAACAAGTAGCGCCAAAAAAATGACAACAATTTTATTTTATGTTTTTCCAGTCATTTGGGCTAGAAGGGAAAACCCGGCAAATCTCTTTTCAATTTCACCCATTTAAAAAAAGAAAGAAATAGCAAAGAAATGCAACTGTTAAACAAATACATAAACAAGGAAGGTCCAGCCATTCATGGTACGCATTCCAGCAGCCCTGTGAAAAATGGCCATCAAAGGCAAAGACCAATTGGAACAAAAGCATTTATATAAGATGGGATGAAGCATAGCAGATGAATGAGTTGACTGCACTATTTTCCCCAAAAGCACTAATTTTTATCTGGATCCAGAAAACCTGGGAGGTAGGCCACTGAAGATGATGTCATCCATTCCAGCTCTCCTGAAACATAGGCAGCCTGTCCTTGTTCTAGGGCAAGCAGGAAATGCAGATCAGCCTGAAGTGCTGGAATTATTAAGCAAGTATCCATTCTCAACAAAGCTAGAAGAGCCCAAAGGATAATAAGTACCCAGCACAAACACGTTAAAGCAAACCTTGAAATCAAAACAAAGATTCACTTCCAGCTAAAAGGAAGTTAATTGAGATTATTTAACCTCTTTATGTTTCATTTCGTTTCCTTTGTTGTAGTGTTTGCATCTCAACTCACTACTGTCTTGAAGCTTTCAAGGAGAATTAAAACCACCTCAACAATAGGATCCCTGGCACTATTATTTGCTCAGACGCTCTCAAGTGCTTTGTCTATTCTAACAAATGCCCTGACCATCTTTTGAGAAGCAGGTGATGTCTCCTAGCTTGTATTATGAGGTGACAGTTATTTTATTTTGTTTTTCATTATCAGTATTGAAAAGTAGCAAGAAAGAAAGACAGAAAGAAAGAAACTGTAGGATGCATGCTGAATATTAATAGGCTGACAAGTTTCTTTATTCATGAAGTACCAAAAAAATGCAGAAACTTATTTGTAGAAAGCACAAAATAAACTGTGGACTTTATCTTGACCTTGACAGTTTGATCGGGCTTTTTATTATCTTGGTGGAAAACAGAAATGGTAAATAGTTAACAGAGAGCTAGTGTAATGGCTAAGGCATCAGGTTAGAAACTAAAAAAATGTGATAAGATCATGATTTCTAGTCTTACCTTGGGCACAAAGCCAATTGGGTGACCATGGGCCAGTCAATTTCTTTCAGCCCTAGGAAGGAAGCAATGGCAAACCAGTTCTGAAAATGATGCCAAGGAAACTGCTGAAAGGCAGTGGCAGAATTCCATATTGACTTGAAGGCATGCAATTAAAAAACATTAGTATCTCATCTTTCATACAATAGGTGAAATAAATAGTACTTCCTCCTTTTTTCCACCACTGAAAACCTGGGAGATAGATTGTGCTGAGTCATACGTGAGTACCCATAGCTGAGTTCCCTTGGTCTCTCCAGTCCTAATCCAATATCTTAATCATTGCACCATTCTGGTATAAAATTATTTGTGTATATGGATAGCTAGACTACAATATATATTTAATTGTGTATGTGGAATTAGTTCAGGAAAAAAAGTGCATGGTTTTCCTGGCCACCTTCTGAAGAATTATTAACCCTAAACTTAACTCTAACTTTAAATCTACCCTAAGTCAGTTTTAGTCCATTGATCTACATTTCTAAAATAATGTAACTGAAATTTCTGGATAAAATGTATGACTTCTTATTTTCTGCATCTCTCTTAAGCTAGATGTAAAATGCTGAGATTGTCTTTGGAGAAGGTCCTGTTTAAGAATGTTTCCTATGTTTGTGTCACAAAAGGAACACTAACTGGAATGCTTAGTGCACACATTCCGCTTCCATCCTCACTACCACAATTACCACCATTACAATCTCATTATCATTTATATTGCATTACTTGTATGCATTAGTTGTTTTGTTCTACAGTTCAGAGAATTCTTTGTCCCAAAGGTGCTTTTCAAAAGGCAACTGGACATTCTTGGTTTTTTCTTGAAAACATTTCACTTCTCATCCAAGAAGCTTCTTCAGTTCTGGCTGAATGGTGGAGAGTGGAAGGATTTCTGTTCCCCACCATTCAGTCAGAACTGAAGAAGCTTTTGGGATGAGAAGCAAAATATTTTCAAGGAAAACCCCAAGAAAGTCCAATTGCTTTTGAAAAGCACCTTTGGGACAATCACAACCTGAATGATTGAGAATCTCCATAGTCATCTTTCTTTTCTTTCCTGAAACAAAGATGGGGAAGGTGAAAGGAGGAGCAAAAAGGTTCACCCAAATCGTTCAGGTTTGGAGAAGACAAAAGCATGATCAGTAACATTGATCTTAGTGGGAGCAACAGTGGACCTTCTCCCTTTGCTGCCTCTCTATTGCTTGCAAGCACTTCTAATAAAAGCATACATTTCCCTTTTTCCAAATTTATATTTAGAGTATGAAGAGACTTCATAGCAGAAATTTATTCCAAAGGGGTAATTAATTGGATTAAATTAAAAAAAATAGTCCAACATTTGAAAACATTTGTTCATTCATTTATTTATGCAGCGCTTTAAAAACAACAGCAAAGTTCTAGTGGCCAATACTTAGACCTCTGTGCAGTACGACCGAAAGAGCCATTATGAAAACCACGAGTATGTATCTAATTGTAAATAAGACTCTGCTGATCTTAATGTCAGCTGGCAAAGAGCTAAACATGACAGTGGCCTCAGTGCTCCCATCACTAAAATGGCAGCCGAGTTCCTCTTCTTCTCCAGTGCAGCATGCAGTTACGCAAATGCATAGCATGCTGTTATTGTGCTGTGCGCTTCTCTGCCATTTCTCATCCAGCAGCTAAAAGTGTACAGTATTGAAAGAACAGAAAAATATCTTACTGATGTCCTATAACAAGATGCCAAAAATAGTTAAAACAGTTCCCATGTTTTTAGGGTAAGCTTTTCCCCCCTTAGAGTTCAGTTGAGCTTTTCAAGTAAAAGCAATAAAAATACCAAGTATGTTGACTATGGATTCAAATCCACATCCAAACATTTTTGAAGAGTTCAAACTTTTTTCAAAATCAAACAGGGACCACATCCTCCCCCTTATTTTCTTCAGTCTTATAGCTTAAGATCTTTAAGGCCTTAGGTGTTCTTCTTTCCCCAGCAAGCATGATTAGATACCTCATACCAACTATGAATGAGGAAATCAATTCAGTATTTCCATTATCCATCATGTCTTGAAGGTAGATCTTCAGAAAACCGAAGATTCTTCACTTTTTTTGTTCATACAATTTATCTACAGGTAGTCCTTGTGTTACAATCATTGGCTCATGAAAGGAGTGGACATGGGCATCCCTCGGGCAAAGGTGATGTCACCAATTTATCTTTTCAATCCAAAAGCACCTTAAACTGTGTCTCTGACATAAACAGAGAGCCATTTGTTTAGCTACTGTTCAAGACTACAATGGCAATGAAAAAGTGAGTTACAGCCAGTCCTTGCACTTAAAACTGTTGCCGCATCCAAACAATCAAGTATTTGGGTGCTTGGGAACCAGAAATTCTGGTCCTAATTGCAGTTGTATGTTGAGAACTGTAGATACTGATTTATACTGTAGCATAAAATATCAAATATCAAAGTAGTTTACAGTACATTAAAATGTTAAAACTCCCCCTCCCACCTTAAAAGGTCAGAAACATACCCTATGAGTATCATTACGTGTTGCACCTTATCATTCTTGACAAATATATCTTGTATTTTTATGTACACTGAGAG
>JANHFT010003914.1:31871-45617 GCA_032467955.1 Pseudoxenodon macrops
CTCAGCCTTCCATCCTTCTGAGGTGGGTAAAATGAGGACCCAGATTGTTGGGGGCAATATGCTGACTCTGTAAACCATTTGAAAGGGCTGTAAAAGCACTATGAAGTTGTATATAAGTCTAAGTGCTATTATGGTTGTTGTTATTATTAATAATAATATAATTGATATTAATGCAATGAATATTGTTGTAAACACTTTGATTATAGTTTCCTAAAATAATTTGTACCCAGACAATACACTATTCAATTGAAATTGGAATTTTTGTATATTATAAAATAAAATAAAAACTTATAACAAAAAAAGGAACAACAGGAAATAGTTTTTATCCTTTTAAAGCAGGGGTGTCAAACTCATGTCACATCATCATGTGACGTATCACAACTTTTTTCCCCTTTACTAAACCGGGGGTGGGGCTGGCCAGCACATGACGCATCCAGCCCACAGGCCTCAATTTTGATACCCATGCTTTAGATCCACTCTTGGGCAGTATTGTATTTCTGGAAGAACAAAGATGGTTGACTAGAATCCTGTAAAATCCAAGATGGAAATTGATTTTGGCTTGTTTCTCTTGGTACTTTCTATCTCTTTTCCCTCCTTACTGTGCTGCCAGTGAGACTGGAATGAGACATCTTTATTCTGCCTTTCTTCCCTTACAGTATCCATGAATATCGACTCTCTGGCTGGCTGGCTCAGCAAGAGGACATTCATCGCATTGTTTTATACCAGACTGATTACACCTTGACTCCTTGGACAGTGCGTTGCATCCGACAAGCTGACTGCATTCTCATTGTGGGTCTGGGGGACCAAGAGCCTACACTGGGTGAGGTAAAAGGTCCATCATGACTAAAGTGAAGCTTGGCCTAAGAAGTACAGTTGCTCTACTTGAGGTAGATCAGCTTGCTTGAGTGGGCAGAGGGGAGTTTGATGACTGGTTTCCGTTGTACAAATCCACATCCTACTGCCTAGAAAAATAAAATGGATTTCAGTAGGATCAAAAAGCATCTTCTATTAGTCTACCAATATTACTAATTGGTTGTCTTTCCTGTTCTAATAATAGACTTGGTTTTTGGCTCGCTCTTGGATCTGGCTCCATAAGAAACATAATGGTGTAAGAACATAATCAGTCAAAGCCAGTTGTTTGTGTTGTGATGGTAATGAACATGATTGAATTGATTCCTCCTTTCTCCCTCCACTCTGTCAGCTAGAACAGATGCTGGAGAATACAGCAGTGCGGGCCCTAAAGCAGCTTATCCTCCTGCACCGTGAAGATGGCCCCAGCCCTGCCCGCACAGTGGAGTGGCTCAACATGCGCAGCTGGTGCTCAGGGCATCTACACATCAAGTGCCCACGCAGGGTTTTTTCTCGACGCAGTCCCAACAAACTGGTACCTCTATTCTGTTTGTTCACCATTGCATCTTGTTCTGTGCTCACTCTTGGCTTAGTCAGGCCTTTTTCTTTGCTTTGCTGGGGAAACTGGTAAGAGTGAACGGCACTTTTCTTGAGGATGTTGATTCCCCTATAGCTTTTCTGTATAGTAGGCTTCCTTCCCCTCGGGAACTCCAGAAAATATTCATCCTGAGTCAATATTTCATACTTTAGGTTTTCCCCCACTGCTTGCTTTGGTGTGCATCACTTTGTAGACAAAGAACAGCAAGTTGCTGCACAGACTCTTTGGATCCCACCTCCAAAAAGGGTCCAAAGCCTAGTTGACTTTCCTTTTGTAGAGGGGAAAAGTTGATAAATAGGAACAGGTGAATTTACACAACTTCCCCCTGTGGGTCCCATTTTTTTTGAGCTGGTGAAAATAGTCTTACTCCTTCTCTCCTTCCCCATCCTTTACTACAGAGAGAGATGTATGGGAAAGTCTTTGAAAAGAATGCGGATCGTCACAGTGACTTCTCCCGTCTGGCACGAGTCCTTACAGGCAATACCATCGCTCTGGTTCTGGGTGGTGGTGGAGCCAGGTAATATGCCCAAAAGAATTAGGAAATGTTTGCTTGGCATCAAGAGGGCCAGGAGTACTTTCAGGGTAACAATGCATGAAAACTAGGAAATTAGCATCTCCCAAAGGCAAGAAGGATGTGGCTTTTCCCTCCACCATGGGCTAATTCTTCTGGATCCCACTATTCTCCCCATCTGGATTTTAGAGAAGTTAGGAGGTCTATACTCCTTAACATGGAAGCTTACATTTTTGACTAGCACTATTAGCCTACCAATGTTGACTACTACTACCACCATACTTTTTAAACCACTCCTCCCTGTCTTGGGTCCTCCCTAGTAGAGGAATGAAAGATTCAGCCTCATTCTCATGATCTCGTGAAGACCACCAAAGGTACATTGGGAGGCAGATTTGCTTCAAGCATGTTCCTTTTCTTCCTCACAGGGGTTGTTCTCACATTGGAGTGATCAAAGCCATGGAGGAAGCTAGTCTCCCTATCGATCTGATTGGTGGCACCTCAATTGGCTCCTTCATAGGGGCCCTTTATGCAGAGGAGAGGAGTGCAGTGCGTACAAAGCAGCGGGCCAGAGAGTGGGCAAAGGTGAGCAAGAATTCAAGCCCAGAAGGAAAGTAGGCAGGGAAACAGCAGTGCTGAGAGAAACAGCAAAGAGAGAAGGCGAGCTAATGAAACTACAGTCTTCTAAATATTTGAATGGGTTTGTATCTCAGTGATCTCACTGAAACTTCCTTCTGAATAGATGAGGGTAGATTTGCACTGTTTGTTTACTAAAATACATGAGCCCAACCTTTGGTAGCTATGAGAAAAGGTTCTGGGGTTCTTTACAGCAATTTCAGTTTGGAGTATGGTGCATAGGAACTGAAATGTCACAGACTAGATAAAGGAAGTTAAATGAGATAGCAGAGTAGCTGTCTTTGATTTCTTTTTTTTGCCGGCTTAGCCTCCTTAAATTCCAGAAAGCCATAGATTATTTTAAAAGAGGGATTGTTTTATGTAGAAGTGCTTCCATGGCTGAGGAATGCAGAAAGTGTTATAAAATGAAACCTTATCATTTAGGGGCACAGAATTTTCAGTAGCTGTTTCCAGTGGGGGACAAACTGAAATAGAGGTAATGTTGATTGGAGGCCTAGCCTAATGCATCCATGCACAGAAAATCGCATTCCCATGTTTCAGCTATTCACCACTAAATTACAATGCAGGATCACAGGATGCTCCATGTCCAACAAAAAGGGATTGTTCAGAATGAAGCCATGAATTACCTGTTTTGACTGAAGTATTTAGCATATATCGATGTTTTGGAACTCCTGCAGAAGAATTGCACCATGATCCCCAGACTTTTTGGAATCAAGCCAAATTTTTACAGCTGAAGGAATATAGATAAATAGTCTTTTTGCTTGAACATGTTAATCCAACATAGGTTGAAATCAGTTTTTTTAAAAAATAAAAGTAGTTTAACTATAGGTATTATAATGTTTGCAGATATGTCACACCCACTACTCTCTAATCACCTCCCATTTCTGTTTTCTACTTATTACGATGAATGCCCTTTCTCCTTTGATGTGGCCTGCATCACATTTGTTCAAGCCATTTGGGAAGAAATTGCTTTCTCTCTAACCAAGATCGCTGTGTTTATTCTTCCCCTGGTTCCCAGAAAGGTCATGATGCAGCAGTCTTGGGTCTTTCATGGCTTGCTTCCTGCCTTATGCCCTCATTTATCTTTTCTACAGAGTATGAATTCAGTGTTTGCGACTGTGCTGGATCTCACCTACCCCATCACCTCCATGTTCTCTGGCTCTGCCTTCAACACCAGTATTCACAAGGTGTTCCAGGATAAACAGATTGAGGTATCCTTTTCTCAACAACACAAGAATGAGCTACAAAGTGCTGAAGGTCTTTTTCATCTAAGACCACTCGCTGCACAAAATCCGTCATTCTGAAAGGTTTTCACCTAATAGTAGGTGTTTCCAAAGGTGTTTACTTCCCTTTACTTACTGGGGAAAGTAAAATGCCAGTGTTAATTTTGGTCCTGTGGTGGCCAGAACACACATAAATTAGGCCGCTTGCACAATTTCTCCTTTATTGATCAAATAAGTTGCAATAAACTGCAGACTTTGGGTTAATGGGTACATATTCAGGGTACAGTAAATGTAGAAATAATTGTAGTCTTTCTCCCTCTCACTTACTGTGACCTTCCATGTAATTTTCATTCTTTTCCACTTTGTCAACTGAAGGATCTGTGGCTCCCATATTTTAATGTGACAACAAACATCACAGCTTCTGCCATGCGTGTGCATAAAGATGGTAAGTGTATCTTTCCTCCAGCACAGCAGTCATGACTGACTAGTAATTCAACATGCATGCCATCTCCAGCTTTCTCCTGAAGTTCAGGAGGAGCCAGGGAAGCCAGAAGGAAATGAACTACAAAATATCAGAGAATAGGGGTGCACCAAGTGCTCCCAAGACCACAGGAGATCCACCCACATCTATTTTGTGGTCTCTGGTTTTTTTAAGTTTCAGAAAGTGTAAGACAAAATAGCCAGATGCTAAACAGATTTATGCCTCTACCTGAACCCTGAAGTGTCCTCCCAAAACAATACTGGCACTATCATGCTGAGGAGAGTTGTGCCAGGTTGTTTGCTGGGAATTGCCTTATGTTCATGTTCAGCAGTAATTTTCACTGTCTGAAATGAATATTTCCATTTGGATAGATATTAGAACTCTCAAAGATCTTGGCAGGGCTTGCTTGGGACTGCACATGTTTGAAGAACCCTTCATTAGAGGAAGGTAACTTATTTTCCGGCAAGTTCAGGGAACATGATGCCATCTGGGGAGGGGATAGGAATTTGCTTGAAGCCTATATATAGAGGTAGGGAATTTATAGTAGTGCTACTTGTCTATTAGAATGATCATTGGTGTAGCTTAAGAAGACCATTTCTATCTTATCTACCTCCAGGACTAAATAGGGAGGGAGAACATTATGTGAGATCTGTAGCTTGCTTGGGTGCATCATGATCTTAGCCTTAAGCCTAGTGGATTCCATTATTTTGCTGAAAAGGCCAAGTGGAGAAGGGAAAGATCTCCTATAATCTATGACTTCTTGAACCATTTCCCATGTCTCTGTAATAATCTTGGCTAGCTTTGAACCTACTTTTCTTTGGTAACATTGTTGCTCTTCACTAAACCCACTAACAATTCCACATTTGTTCTGTTCCTATTATTTATTGGAAAAATCTAGCTGCTTCATTAAATTTCTCAACTCTGTTGTTCTACAGAAACTGGGTTGCTAAGTTATTCAAACACTCCTTATTTTGGGAGGAGGGAGGAGGAAGAATCGTCGCTAATGAAACCTAATGAAAGAGTAGAATTTGAAATCAGCTTCAGAGATGGATGGATTGTATGTGGAGGGAAGTGGGAAGTTTTTGTGGCATCCTCCTGGCCTCCCCTGGCTGCAGCAAGCACCAGATCTCACCTGGGACATTGTTGGCAGCCATGCCCACCATCAGGTCAGGGAGAGGCTGTAACTGCGTGGCTCTCATCCTTCTCTGTCCACTTTCCTTCCCTTCCTAACATTGCTAACACTTTCTCTTCTGTCTCCAATAGGTAGGCAGAGTTGAGATTGGCAAATTGTGAGGTGGGGGAAGGCCTATGCATGTAAGAAATCAGATCTTTCAGTGGAGAAGCTTCATTGCCAATGCTCTTCACTTGCAAGTGTGAGGTTGTTGAGATGAAACACAGAATGGTGTCTTTCCCTGTGGGGACAAGTGTGCTTCTCTTCTCATACCTACTAGTGGGATAGCAAGCTAGGTCGGGCAGGTGCAGCTTTCAGTCTCTGGCAACATTTGGTAGTTACAACTTTCAAAAAATACTTAACTATTCTTACCTTCCTTTTTGCAAGTGAATTGTTGTGCTACTTATGTCGTGTATAGTTCCCATTCCTTTCAATCAGCAGGACTTCTTAGGTTCTTTCCCTTGTCATTCCTTTTTATCCAGGTAATCCTCTGTAACCATTTCATAAGCAGGGGCAATCTGGTTTCCCTGTGATCAGAGAGTCCTGCCTCCTGTTTTGAAACATGGCTTCTTCTTCTTGTTGGATTGTAGAATCATTTCTCTTGAGTTGTTTTTCTGTATTGTTCATGCTTGTGTTTCTGCATTATATGCTTGCCTATAAGAAGGGATTTTCCTCGTCCCCATAAAACTAGACTCCCTTGATTTGAGACTGTCTTGTAGTGAGTCCTGGTCTTTGAGTGCCTCTGCCCAATGGCTGGGAGCAGCAAGAGAGAAAAATGACTTGCCATGGGCAAATGAATCCACGTGGTGTCAGAATGCTGGGTCACTGGGGCTGGAAACTGTTGTCTAATAATGACTATGGAGTTATCCATGACAACTGTGGCTCTCGTCAATAAACATTAAAAATGGTATATTCACCTGCAAGAAGTGAAAGGAACATTAGTTGAAAGGGGAAAGCCAGAGCATTCTGACAAATGGGAATTTCAGTTGGGCAAGAAGATGGTGCTAAGTTGTTGTTGAGAAAAGCCTTCCAGAAATCACCTTTTGTCCCAGGTACATTTTGTCTTTCTGAAGTTTCTCTCATGATGTCACTTCCTGTCCTGTGCTACCTTCCTTTTCCTACTCTCTCTCCTTCCCTTTGATTGAATTTCCATCTTCATCCGGCAGGCAGCGTGTGGCGCTACGTCCGGGCCAGTGCATCTTACACCCCCTATTTGCCTCCTCTCTGCGATCCCAAGGACAGTCACTTGCTTGTGGATGGCTGCTATGTTAACAATGTCCCAGGTCAGCATTGCATTTGCCTCACTATCTTGGCTGATGGACATTGGGGACGCAGGTGTGTCAGAGGGATAGAGGCAGTCAATTGACGTGGCTTCCTTCTTCCGAACCACTATTATCCTTCTTTTGCTAGGGCTGGGCATGACAAGCTTGGGGTAGCAAGCCTGGATTCTGCCCACAGCCACATTTTCTCAGGCCAACAATTCTGCATGGCACAAGAAACTGGGTTGTCAGGTAGTACATGCAAAGAATTGCCTTGCATGGCTCCCAGGTAGATTTGGAAGCTTAATGGGCTACCTGGCCACATGTGGGCTCAGGATGATGAATCTGACATCTGCATATTGCTTGGCTGCTTGATAAAGTGCTGTGCAGAATTCTCCTGCCTGAGCAGCTGGGCTGAAGTTGGGCTGCACCTCTCTCCATCCCTCTCTGAAGGGTTCATTGCTGCTTTGGGTGTCTCTCTGTTCTTCTGATTGCATTTGTTCCCACATGGTTAGGCTCGCTGTGGCGGTATGTGCGAGCTAGCATGACCCTTTCCGGGTACCTACCGCCACTCTGCGACCCCAAGGATGGCAATTTACTGATGGATGGCGGCTACATCAACAACCTTCCAGGCAAGTATTGGGCAGTCTTGGAGAGACCAGGACAGCCATCTGCTGGAGGAGAAGGATGACTTGTGAAGTTTGATTGGTCTGGGGCTGGCTTCTGTTTTTCCACCCTGAAGCTCTCTTATCCTCTGCTGTAAATACCCAAGCAAATATCCTGGTGAGGAGAGGGAGGGGCAGGCTTAAGGAGCCAGTGAAATCCCAGTCTTCTATGAAATAAGGCAGCAGCAATTGCTGTGAGATCTAGTGCAGAAGGTTCTGGTCAATGCCAACTTACCTTCTCAAATCTCATGCAAACTGCCTTTGTTGTGCTAGCAGGAACTCTTCGTTGATGCTGGCAGGAACTCTTTGCTTCTCCAGTGATAAAAATCCATAGCGTTAAAGACATCTATGCCAAAGGAGGGCAAGAGTTTAGTAAGAAAGAATATATTGCACTTAGGATAGATACTTCAAGTGAAACCTGCTATCCTCTCAAGGAATATAGGCAACATCTGTCTGGACTTCATTGCCTGCTGGTCTCTAACCTGGACCTGAAGGGGCCATATGGAGAAGAGAGACTTTTAAGGCTGTGTAGCAAGAGCCCATCTGGAACACTCTAGCCACAAAGGAGGGGATGCAAATATCTATGGAGATTCTCAGTCTTCCAGATCATGGTTGTCCCAAAGATGCTTTTTCAAGAGGCAACTGAACTTTCTGGTTTTTCTTTGAAGATGTTTCGTTTCTCATCCAAAAAGCTTCTTCAGCTCTGGCTGGATGGTGGGAAATGGAGGGATTTATATTCCTTGCAGACAGCTGGTCATTTGCATTCTTTTAGCATATCATTAAGGCCACCTGGAGGTTTATCTGTGTCGTCAGGGTCACCTGAGTAGTGCAAATGTGTGTGTAGCCTTCTTGGAACTGCTGAAAGGACTGTGTTGTAGACTGGAGATAGATGATGTCGTATCCCTCCCCCTCTGTTGAGAGAGGGCTGTTCAATTTTGACATAGATGGCCTCTTTGACCTGTATTTCAAACCAGTGGTCCTCTCTGTCCAAAATGTGGATGTTGCTTTCTTCAAAAGAGTGGCCTTTGTCTTTTAAATGTAGATGGACTGCTGAATCTAATCCTGATGGGTTTGTTCTCCTATGTTGTGCCATGCATTTATGAAGTGGTTGTTTTGTGTCCTCAATGTACAGATCTGCACATGCTCACTCTGGACCACTGGTTTGAAAGAGGCCATCTATATCAAAATTGAACAGCTCTCTCTAAACAGAGGGGAAGGGATATGACATCATCTATCTCCAGTTTACATCACAGTCCTTTCAACAGTTCCAAGAAGACCCCACGTTTCACTTCTCATCCAAGAAGCTTCTTCAATTCTGACTGGATGGTGGGGAATGGAAGGATTTATACTCCACACCCATTTTCACTACTCAGGTGACCCTGCCGACACAGATAAATCTCCAGGTGGCCTCAATGACTCTGTAAAAGAATGCAAATCAACAGCTATCTGCAAGGCATATAAATCCTTCCATTCCCCACCATCCATTCAGCTGAAGAAGCTTCTTGGATGAGACGCTAAAAGTCTTCAAAGAAAAACAAGAAAGTCCATTGCCTCTTGAAAAAAAGCACCTGGGTGTGTGTGTTTCAAAGCTTCTCAGAATAGATTTTCACTGTGTTTGAAACACTGTTAGCTTAAATAACAAATTTGTATAAGAAAAGAAAAGCAGATACAAGAAAACCTAGATAAAAAGTTTAAAAAGCATGAGCAATGTTCTACCACCATCACCACCAGCATACTAAAGCCTAACTTTTTCACCTGAGCTAGGAAAAAGAGTAAATGAAGAAATCATGAAAGCCAGAACCAAATCATGCATCTTGGAGAATGCATCTTCCATTTGGGACATCCTACTAGGAAAATCTGAATGGGAATGAAGGGGTTGATTCAGTTATATTGCCATGCAGTTTCCTTTATGCATGCTGTGGAAGTAGTTGCCAGAGAGCAGGCTGGGATTGCCTTAATTTTAAGGATCAGATGTTCTGATTCTCATTGACAGCACCACTGAGCTGTGCTTACAAGTACAGTGTCAGAAATATTTGGCCACCTATAGTTTGGGCTGCTGCTCGCTAGAGAGAAGTTCAAAAGAAGAAAAGATCTACAGAAGATCTTTTGGCTCTCCTAATAGACTGTCCATTGCCAGGTCCAATGAGATTGGCATTGCTCACCAGGCTGGGAGAGAGGTGTTCTTGTCCCTCTTGTTATCATGCAATCAGATAAGATGTGGTTGATCAAAGATTTCCAATAGAAGCCATTAAACGGTGGGGTAAGAGATGAGAATTGAGCTATAGGCAATAGTACTTGAAATAAGGAAAACATTTTTAGGGTCTCTCCTCCACTATTTTTAAATGCTTAGAAAACAAACTGGCTTAAATTCAAGAATCTGGAATCTTGGGCTTTCATTGAGAGACATCCCACTCTGTGAGCAAGAGGGATTAATATCATTCACATTACTGCCCTGATGAAAATTTTCCTCCTTCCCCATTATTTCTTCTTAGCTGTAGATGGAAAACATCATACACTATATAAGCCACTGTGTATTTCACCCCATTTATCTGGAATGCCATAGGGCAGTGATGGTTAACCTTTTCGGCACTGACTGCCGAAATTGGAGCACGTGCTGGAACCCGGAAGAGAGCAGTTGGCCAGTGTGCATGTGCGCGCCAGCCAGCTGCTCTTCTGGGTTCTAGCATGTGCGGCGGCTAGCTGCTCTCTTTTGGGTTCGTGCAAAGATCATCTGGCTGGTGCACATGCATGCAATGAAACTATGAAACTAACCAGCTATGGCGCACATGCTCACAGAGAGCCTCTGCATGCCACCTCTGGCATGCGTACCATAGGTTCACCATCACAGGCATAGGATCTTCTGCTTGAGCAGGGGGTTGACTAGAAGACCTCGAAGATCCTTTTCAACTCTGTTATTCTGTATTCCCCTGAGAGTACAGAATTTGCATTTGGATACAGACTAGACCTTCCCCAGACTCCCTTCCCAAGTATGATTACTTTTTATGAAATAAAGACCTGGGAAACTCATGGATCTCCTTCGTGGTCCTTAGTTTGATTCTGAATATTCACCAAACAATAATCCCCACATTTCCTCCCAAGGTTTGCATTTCAGATGACCTTTTGTGGAGCTTTGTCCCATTTTGCACAGCACATGCCCTGCAAGTGGCAAATATGTAAAATTCAGAATTCACAGAGTTTTATATAACCAATCAGTGGACCATAAACCCACTTTTTGGTTCCAAGGAATGATTTCTTAAGCATCCTAGTTATGTTATTTGTCATGTCTTTATATGTTAACTTTGTTGCAAATTTTCTTTTCCTGATGTTTCTCTTAGGTTTAGATATGTGCTTTCTTGTTTCTGTATTTATGGGAACAAATAAACAAATGGATTCATTGGTTCTTTCTCTTGAAATGTCCATGAAATATCAGCATATGCTGGTGTTTTTCTTTTTAATTTTGGCTCCCTTGAGCTAAGCTTACTTATTTCCTTGACAAGATTTTTTTTATGTGACTTGCTTTCTAGATCTTCACTTATTTATGTAAACTTTTCTAAGTCTGTTTCACTCACTAATTTCTCAGCACCATTCCTAGTTGGGCATTCCTAGTCTCTTTTCCTAGAAAAGGTCTTCTGAGGCCTGAACTGAGAGGCTATGATTTAACAAACCTGACCTGGCTTTGCCAAATGCTTCTCATACTGCTTGGTTTTCTGAGAAATAATAGTTGTGTATTTGCCATATTGTCCATTCCAGCAAGCATGTTTTTGTGTGGCTTTGAGCATGAAGCATTTTGTTAATTGACCATATTGTATATTCTTTGCTATATTTTTGTAACTACCTTATGTAAGTAGTATAAAAATATTAAACCTTTTCCTCTGCTTATCTGGTTGTTGACTCTGAAAATGCAAGGAGGCATTGCTTCATATTTTTACCATTATCTACCCCCCCCCCCAACTGCATATGGGATATTAATAAAAGACCACTGTGTTCAATTTTACTGAAGGCACTTGCATTTATATATTCCACAAGCCACAGAATAGATCCATTTTAAACCAACATGCAAGTTTCAGATGGGAAGCTACAGATAATAGAGGCTGGCTAAAAGAGCTGGTATACTATTTAATATAATTGAATGAACAGTTAACTACCATAGCCTTTTCCAACATGCTGTCCTCCAGGTTTTTATGATTTTAGCCCCCATTAAAGGCTATGCTGGTTAGGAATTGTCAAAGTGTAAGTGTTGGCATGTTTGAAAGGCTCCAGGCTAGAGAAAGCTAAAGCAGCAGGATTTCTCCCCCATGTTTCTGTTATTCTTTGGCTCTTAACAGCTTATAAGAATAAAGTCTAAACAAGACTAGGAAAATCTATCTCTTCTGTTATCTATGTAATACACAATATTTCTGTAAATGTTTGCCCACTACCGAAAACATAAGTCAGATGCTTTATGTTGCTTTATTGAATAACACTTAAGTTATTCAAGTTGTCCTTCCTTCTATCTAGACCTTCCTCCAGAAATGAATATAAAGGGAGATGCTGTCCCTTCCAGGACCAATTGTACCTAACTATGGTACTATGCTATGCTAACTATGCTATTCCAAAGTTTTCAGCAGGGCAGAGAAATTATGTTCATGATGACAAACCCCTTTTCCCACAATGGAGGCCCAATTGATTGATGTTAATGCCGAGAAAGGAAAATTGGTCAGAGGGAATTAGCTTCTGTAACATTAAAGAATGCTCTTCCCAACTCTCTCATTTGGTGGTGGTTCTGGTGGTGGTGGTACATTCTCATTTCTGTCTCTTCACATTGCCTTTCCCCTGAAACATTTCCCTCTTTCTTCCCCATCAAATGTAGCTGACATTGCCCGTAACATGGGTGCCAAGAAAGTCATTGCCATTGATGTGGGAAGCCAGGATGAGACTGACCTCTGCAACTATGGGGATAGTCTGTCAGGTTGGTGGTTGCTGTGGAAACGTCTCAACCCTTGGGCTGAGAAAGTCAAGGTGAGTCTCTCTCCAGCCTGTAGCTTGTGGGTGGAGTTTCCTGCTTGGATGTGTAAGTCTGATGCCAGCTGGGTGAATTATCTTCAAGAAATTGTTTCTGTTGCATTTTCTAAGCATTCAAACAACAATGTTCCTCAATCTCTATTTTTATTTGCTGAGACCACTGCGTAAAATGTCACTGCATGAATACCAGAGATTTTGTGAGAGTAGTGCATGTGAAAATAAAACTCCTCTGGCTTGTTCTGGCACATCTGCTTGGATGTCTTGGATTAGAGCCAGTTCTATCTCTAATTTTGGGTTTTCCATTGGCATCTTTCTCATGGTGGTAGCTAGGCTTATCTAGTAAAGTTTCCACAAAATGTTAAAGCCTTCCAGGAGTAAATCTTATGTATAGGATGACACTTTAAGTGGATCAGATAACACTTTTCATTATATAATAATCATATTTATTAAATACCTAGTTTTTATGAACTAGAATAATTATGTTCTAAAAATCTGCATAATTGTTAACATATTAAATACTGCCCTTGATTTACAGAAGCCTTTCACAATACAGTGATTTCCTGTAAAGGAGCATATCTTAATAACACAAGATTACAAAAGGCTGGTTACAGATACGGTTTACCTGCTTTCTAAGTTTGTTCTGCAGATTCAAGCTCATTTGGATTGGAAAGTACTTCCAAAATTCCTGGCAGCTTCACATACTGCTAAGATTCTCCAATTGTTTTCCAGAGGCATCTTCTTACTATCCTGTCTTTCTTTTACTGGGGTCATAATCATGTTAGAACCATAGCCAAGGTGCACAAATCCATCTTGTATGTCAGTTGTACCTATTTCTAGGTCCTGGGCATGGTCATTTGTGCCTTACTCACCTCCCATTTTGACCACTGCAATTTATTTAAAAGGCGGGATAGCTGACTAAGGAAACTCTGAGGGGAACTCCTCATATATTTCTCTGTGGCCAATTGAGCACCTTGGTTTTTCAGGTACCTGACATGGCGGAAATCCAATCCCGCCTAGCCTACGTCTCATGTGTGCGACAACTGGAGGTAGTGAAGAGCAGTTTGTACTGTGAGTACATTCGCCCTCCCATCGATCGCTTCAAAACCATGGACTTCGGAAAGTTCGATGAAATCTATGTGAGTTTGAGGGCCAGCTGTAGTTTCACAGTAATAAATCACAAAGGGGGTGCGGTGGGGTCCGACATTAGAAGGGTTGCTGTGAAGCAGCCTCATCTTGCTGAGTCACAGAACCCAGAAGACCAACTTTGCAATCTGTTTACAGATTAGTTTGCTGTCTCGTGACATCCTGTGTGGGTGTAGTCCTAGCTGTGTGCTGATTAGTCTTTTGTGTTGTAA
>JANHFT010003914.1:53123-63186 GCA_032467955.1 Pseudoxenodon macrops
CCGCACGCTATCTTTGGGGCTGGTCACCAGTTGTTGTCTTTTTTGTGGCACTTGTTGCTCCACCAGCTTTCCAAAAGGAAGAGAAAAAAAACTGGTGACCAGCCCCAAAGACAGGACGCAGGGCTGCAGGGCTTTCCGACAGTGAGAACAGGCGCAGAGGCAGGGAGCGAGAGAGCCAGACAGATAGACACACACACACACAGAGTCTCTCTTTCCATCTGTATCTATCTCTCTCCCCTATCTTCCCCTCTCTCTGTGTATCACTGTGTGTGTCTCTCTATGTCTCTCTCACATCCCCCACCCTTCTCTCTCTGCCACTGTAGAGCCAAGCCAGCAAACTCCTACTCCTCCCCTCGCAACCCCCTGGCTGGCTGTGGCTGAGCCTGGAGCATGCGCACATGTGGGGAGACCCTCCCTAAGCGAGCAGCCACCTGCCCTGCGTGCATCTTTCCTGTGCTTTGGTGCTCGCTTCAGGGTCTCCCCATGCATGCACACGCTCCTGGATCAGCCACAGCCAGCCAGGTGGTTGTGAGGGGAGGAGGAGGGTCACCTGAAGGGAAGCCTCCGCCACGGCTGGCGATCGTTCCTCAGCCCATATTTCCAAAAATGTCCAAAAAAGAAATAAAAGGGGTGAGGGGCAGGGCCAACTAGTGATGAGACAGGGAGCCATAGCAGAGGGCCCACAGAGCTGCATGCAGCTCCAGAGCCACAGGTTGCCGGCCCCCGCCCTATACCATTTCTGACAGGTGACAGTCCAAACTCTTCTTGAAAGCTTCCAGTGATGAAGTTCCCACAACCTCCGAAGACAAGCTGTTCCATTGGTTAATTGCTCTCACTGTCAGAAAATCTCTCCTTATCTCCAGGTTAAATCCCTCCTTTTTTCAGTTTCCATCCATTATTTCTTGCCTGACCTTCAGGTCATTTAGAAAATAGAAAATATTTTCTATTTCTAATTCAGGTCCTTTAGAAAATAGCTTGATCCCTTCCTCTCTGTGGCAGCCCCTCAAATACTGCTATCATGTCTCCCCTGTTCCTTCATTAGATTAGCCATGCCGAGTACTTGCAACCATTGCTCGTCTCTGCATGCTTTCTATTGTCTCAACATTGGATCAGATCTCTCTCTCTCACACACACACACACACACACACGGATACACACACAGGTTGGATTGGATCTCTCCCTCCCAGCTTTAGGCAGGCTTAGAAAGTGCATGTGCTATGGCATGCTGTGGATGCCCCTCGCTTGCCCCTTTGCCTGGCTTCCTCCTCCCACCATCTCGGTGCTCGTTCACTTGCTTGCGCTCTTCCTCCCCAGTCTAGCTTGACACAAGTGGCAGCTCATGATTGGCCTTTGCAAGCTTGCAGAAGCTGGGCACCGATGGGGGTTGGCTTTTTGCCTAGGTTTGTCTGGCTGTTGGGGGAAAAATGGATGGGAGCCTGGGGAGGAAGCCATTTTCTTCCCAACAGCCAGACAAACCTAGGCAAAAATCCAGCCCTCACCGGCATCTTGTGCGTACTGGCCCTTGTAGCTAGCATTTAAAGAAAGAAAAGGATGTTTTTGGTACCTGGAAGTGTCTTCATCGGGAAGGTGAATCACCCATGGAAATGACTTAACTGCCACCCCATGAGATGTTCAGGAGTGAGGGGCAGTGCACTGCTCTTCCAGGTTCCATCATGTGCATGTGCACCCGTCAGCTGCTCTCTTCCGGATTCTGGCACACACACGGCTGACAAGCTCATCTTTGTCAGAACCCATAAGAGCAGCTGGCGACAGCACATGTGCCCACAGAGAGGGCTCTGCATGCCACCTGTGGCACCTGTGCCATAGATTTGCCATCATGGCCTAGATAATAGGCTCAAGATCCAGATGGATCTTGACAGACTTGAACACGGCCCTATCTAACAAAATGAAATTCAGTGTAGAGAAAAGTAAAGTCTTACACTTAGGCAAGAAAAACCAAAAGTACACATATTGACTGGGTGAAACCAGGCTTAATAGCAGTAACTGTGAGAGGGATCCTGGAGTCTTAGTAGACAACCGATTAAATATGAGTCAACAGTGTGCGGCGGCAGCCAAAAAAGCCAATGCAATCCTATGTTACGTTAACGGATATAATCAAGATCAAGTGAGGTACTAATACCACTCTATAAAGTCTTAGTAAGACCACATCTAGAATACTACATTCACTTTTAGTCACCACACTATAAAAAAAGATGTAGAGAAGCCCCAACTCCATTGAAGTAGAGAAGAGGTACTGTACTGAGTTTGAAATGATAGCGGTGAAAGGAAAGCAAGATCTGAGCCAAAAGGCACAAAAGTTACATATTGAAAGTTTCCCTAAATCCCTCCCTCCAGGGACCCAGGCTGAATGTCGAATCCATGCCAATAGTGTCATGTGGAGCACATCTTCAGGTACTTTCATCCATCTGGAGTTTTAGGATGGTTGGTCTTGATTGGATGTAAACAACTCCATTCAGCATTGCAGTAATTCTTGAGTACAAACCTCCCTTTTAGTTCACATAGGCCTTCATCATACTAGCACACTTCCCAAATTCCAATGCCATGCCCCCCTCCACGTTACTATGGCAATGGCAGCCGATAGCAAGCATGAATCCCCATGCTGGAGATCCAAGTGACATTCGGCCCTCCTACAGTAGAGGCATTAGAAAAGAAAAAACATAAGACAAAATAGACAGGATAGAAGCAATCCACCATACAGGAGAGTAACATTAAGGCTTCACAGTGTATTTAGTGTGAAACGTAGGAGTTTAGGGGCCTGGATATCCCGAGCGTTCACCCATTCAGACTGTGGGGGAGGGAAATGGTTCTAGGCCACCAAATACTGTACTTTGCCCCTATGTTTCCTGGAATCCAGGATTTCTTTGACCTCAAAGTGTTGTTCACCTTTGATGAGGACAGGAATTGGAGGGACAGGTTGGCCTAGTCGAAGAGGAGATGCTCAGGCTTTTACAAGCTAACATGAAACACAAGGTGGATCCGCCTAATGTAGCTCTAACTGTACCATAGTCTGTAAATACTTTGTAGATAAGAAGACTTGAAACTCTTTGGGTTTAACTCTTTTCTTGTCAGCCTGTCTTTTATGGGCTTGATGTGCCTTGTCTAGTGCCTTACAGGTCATGGGCCAAATATATTGAAGCTGTTCAGTCCATTTCATTAAGGAAAGGATCTGGGGTTTCTCCTGGGACAGTTCTGGAATGGGTATGAAATCCTGACCAGAACTTTAAACAGGGTGAAGCCAGTGCTATTATGGATAGAGTTATTGTAAGCAACCTCTGCAAAAGGCAGCAAGTCGACCCACTTGTCCTGCTGGTAATTTACATAACACCTCAGGTACTGTTCCAGAACCAAGTTTGTATGTTCACAGGCCCCATTAGTTTGAGGGTGGTGGGTAGAACTTAGACCCTGGGCAGAGCCTAACAACTTCAGGAACTCCTTCCAGAAGTGGGAGGTGAATTGTACCCTCATATCCGAAATGATGCGGTCAGGAACACCATGAAACCTATACACATGTTGGATAAATAGTTTGATGAGTGTTTTTGCGGAGGTGATCTTGGAGCAGGATACGAAGTGCACCTGCTTGGAAAATAAGTCCGTGATCACCCTAATGACTCTGTTTCCCCCACTCTCAGGTAGTTCAACAATGAAGTCCAGATATATTTTCTTCCATGGGGCACTAGGACTGGCAACACTCTGGAGGAGTTCAGCAGGCTTCCTGGGAGGCCTCTTAGCAGAAGCACACACAGGACAACGGTCCACCTAGGTTTCTATGTCCTTTTTCAATGAGGGCCATCAGAACTGCCATTTGACTAGGTGTAAAGTTTTCACGAACCCAAGTGTCCAGCAGCTTTCAAATCATAGTTTCCCTAAGATTGGCGGGGACATATATTTTAGCGCCAATCCATTCTAGGCCACCTCGCATGCTGCACTTGTTTGAGTGGGACAGGAACTAATCATCACTTTTCAGCGCTCCTTTCAGCTCCTGAAGCAGGGTAAGCAGGGCAAGATATAGGTACAATTGTTCAGACTTTGCCAAAACTCCCCCAAATATTATAATTAGTAATATGGATAGCATAACAATATACAGTCAGCTTAAAATAATATCCCCAAAATACTCATTGTTCAACAAACAATCTAGTTTGATGAGCCAAAGGTATCACATGGGGACAGAGACCTTATGCTGTATTTCGGCACTGTACTCTTCATTTGCCTTATTAATGATTTGGATCAAATGTCAAACTCAGGCCGGATGCATCACGTGCTGGCAATGCCCATGCCTGGTTTAACAAAGGGGGGGAAAGTTGCAATATGTCACGTGATGATGCTGTGACGACCCTGATTTAGATGAAGAGCTGGAATAAATACTTCTCTAATTTGTAAATGATATAACATTAGTTAAGATAGTCAATTGCCTCAGAAAAAAAATAACATTAATTAATAATCATGATAGATTAAAGGCATGAGCTGAAAGTAACAGAATTCAATTTAATAGAGACAATTGTAAAATTTATTAAGTTGAAAACAGAAAATTACACATATATGTAATAGATGAAATACCTGGCTGATCCAGCCAGAAGTATTCTGACCAGTTCTGGGCATTATTATTTAGGAAAGATTGAGACACATTCAGAAAAGGGTAACAAGAATTTTCAAGGAACAAGACCAAGAGAAATTGAGTAATTTGTTAATATTTAATTGTGAGAAAATGGGGGGGGGGCAGGAGTTATAACACCATTCCTTCAATATCTGAAAGATTGTCACACAGAAGAAATTATGAATTTAAGTTACAGGAATGCAGAGTCCAATAGCATGTTCTGCAATGGGATCAATTCCTCATTGTGGTGATGGAATTCTTCTCACTGGATATGTTCAAATATAAATTAAAACAGGGATGCTTTAACCTGAATTCCTGCACTACAGCAGTAGATTGGACTCAATACCATAAAAGGTATTTCCATGGTTATGATTACTGTATTTTTTGCAGTATAAGATGCACCTTTTCCTCCCCTAACAGAGGATGGAAATGTTGGTGCATCTTATACACCGAATACAGCAATTTTGGCCTCCTGAAGCCCCACCCCTGCACCCCATTTTTGTGAAAAATGGGCCCGTTTTTCACAGAAACGGGGTGCACAGAGGGCTTGGGAGGCTTCCAGAGTGTTTCTGTGGGTTGGAGGAAGCCAAAAAGTCCCCTGTTTTTGTGAAAAAACGAGCCGTTTTTCACAAAAGGGTCTTTGCCATTACAAATCTTTCCACTACTTTGAAAACAAAGTGTTTCCCTTAATTTGAAACTGCCCTTTTAATTTTCCAGAATACCTTGAAGCAAAGTTGAAATGGGGAAAATCGTGCGGAATTTAAGATATGGCTCCTAGCTGCCCAGTGCCAATCAGATTATCCATTAAAGGTACTTCTTCAGTGATTCCAAGAGGTTCTTAACCTATAGCAGTGATAGCAAACCTATGGCACACGTGCCACAGATGGTGCACGGAGCCATTTCAGAGGGCATGCGAGGCGTTACACTGTCAGCTACAGTGTGCTTGCATGTGCTGGCCAGCTAATTTTTAGCCTTGATTTTTGGTGATTTTTCACCCTCCGGAGGTTTCAGGTGTTTTCAGGAAAGCCTCCAGAGAGTAAAAAACGGCCCAACGGGCAAACTGGAAGTTCGGGAACAGACTTCCGGTTTGCCCATAGGGCCATTTTTTGTCCTTTGGAGGCTTCAGGAGACTTCCCTGAAGCCTCCGGAGGGTGAAAAACAGCCCAACAGGCAAACCGGAAGTCTGTTCCCAAACTTCCGGTTTTCCCGTAGGGGCGTTTTTTGCCTCCAGAGGGTGAAAAACAGCTCAACGGGCAAACCAGAAGTCCCGTTGGGTTGTTTTTCACCCTTGGAGGCTGAAAAACAGCCCAATGGGGGGGAAATGCGGGGTGCGCACGTGCATGTGCAGTGCAGTGTGCGTGGAGGGAGTTGTGTGTGGAAATGTGTGCGCGCGCTAGTGCTGCCATTTTTGGCACGCAAGAAGAAAAAGGGTTAGCCACCACTGACCTATAGCCAGCTGAGAGCACAATAGTTAAATAAGGAGCAAAAAGGAGCCCCTGATCCCAATCACAGCTCAGTTCAGTCTTTGGCAAGCTATTGTGTTTCAGTCTGGACTCTAGATGCCGATTCAGAATAATATTGACCTACTTTCAAGAATAAGTAAAGTGCTCTGAATGATTAGGAAAGCATGCACAAAAACATTACATATTCAATTTTACCTTTTCAAGAAAAGAAAAGAAAACCATGAATAAATCCTCTCTTCCTTGGAAGCATTTTATGAACAAGGTGCTGGTTGAGAGCTCCTGCCTCTCTTCTTATTCCCAGTTCACATATAAATTGAGGGGAGAATCCCAGCAATGGTGACCTTTCAGCCAATCACTGAGAGCTCATGTTGGCTCTTCAATACTAGCAAAAGCCAAAAGAGAGAGCCCATGGGTTAAAATCTGTAACCAGAAATAATACTGACATAGATTGCAAATCAGAAAAAAGAACTTGCTGAGGCAACTTCGGCTTGCAATGCTATACTGTAAAGTCCTGAGAGAATGCTTCATAGGCAGACATTGATTTGCTTGGAGAGTTCTCGCTCAAGGTCCAAAATGAGAGCATCAAAGTCTTTTAAATTGAGCCTTGGGCTAAAGGGAATCTCTGGATCCTCCACCAGGGCAAAATCACCCATGTAGACTGCTTGGCTATGGAGTGCCAGTCCTTTCATTAAAACCCCTTCCTCATTTTCCTCTTCCCTGTCAATCTCACTCCCTGCCACCTCATCATAGTCAGCCTCACTGCCTGGCTTGGTGGCTCCCAAGAGCTGCTGTCCACACACGCTCCAGTCTCCAGCATAACGATTTCTTGGAGGACTTTCTAAACCTCTTGGGTGACTTCGAGTGGTGACAGTAGTGTTTGACAGTGGCAGATTCCAGGGAGGCTGGCACTTATGACAGGTCTGCCTGCTTGGAAAGGTACGTTCCCCATCTTCCATCTTCCTATGTGGCACTAAGAAGGAAGGCAAAATGAGGTAAGCAGGGCAAGAGGGAATGAAAGGTAACAGTCACCCCAAGTGCACAAGAACACACAGCTAATTTCTAGATTAAGAAATCCAAAACTTCAAATCTGCCTGCTGAGTTCAGAACATAGATCATTTCTATAAAAAAAATCTTACCTCACAAATATTGATACATCACCTGAGATATTGTGAGTCAATCAATTTGAATATGAATGTATCTATTATTTGAAGCAAAGGCTTCATATGCATTCTTCCACATGCTGGATTCATTGGTGTTACATGTGGCTTAGCAGCATCTTGTTCTGCCTAAGAAAGAAAATCCCATGATTGAGGTCTGGGACAACTTCAACATCACATCCTGTTCCAGATGTATTTATTAAACATAAATGTGTTTAATATGTATTAAGACCAAAGTATCCAACATTTGGAAAAATGCATATAGAATAGAATAGAATAGAATAGAATAGAATAGAATTCTTTATTGGCCAAGTGTGATTAGACACACAAGGAATTTGTCTTTGGTGCATATGGCAACTTTTAAGATATGTGGACTTCAATTCTAGAATTCCCCAGCCAGCATGCTACCAGGGGAATTCTGGGACTTGAAGTTGACACATCTTAAAGTTGACAAGGTTGAAAAAAAACTAATATAAGCTATTCTTTTTGAGTCTGAACCTCCTGAAATGGAGTTTTCTCACATTCACTACAATAATTACAAAATACTCGCCAAAGTAGAATTAAAAAGCATCCAAATGTTTAAAGATTATGATTTGGCTATTTTACAACTGCCTGTATGCTAATATATTCTCAAGTGACAATTTTTAGACTCATCAAGCAGCATCACCAAGTACAGTGGAAGTTTAAAAGGCCAGTAATTTATTACAGCTATGATTTTAAATGTTGTACATTGTACATTTCAGCCACCTTGTATAAACATTTACGGTTTGTTCTCTTCCAGGTTCTTCCATATCTAATGTGAATAACAATGAATGTCATGTGTTTGCTTTTAATTAGCATCCCACTGAAAGTTTACTTTAAGTAGGCACTTGGAAATAGGGAAATGTAATTGCTCCACCATCTGGTCAGCTGCAATATTTTATTACAATCGTTTCATGCAAATCAGTATTGCTTTTTTTTTTTTTTTTGAATCAAGTTTTATTTTTGTATTGCTTTTTCTTGAGGGCCTTCTTTGGAAAACCATTTGAGCCAAATTCACTTTTGCAACATTATTCTTTCAATTTTAGAATTTCATAACAACTCTAATCATGCATGTACAATTTCCCTTGAGCCAACCTCAACATCTAATGACTGCATACCCTCGCAGTATGCGGTGTGTCCTTTTTAAAACTTCTCAGTCTAGCCAACTCTGGCAGCTCCTGGTTATTTTGCTTAGTTGTTTGAAGTTCACCCAAGCTCATCTGGATGCTAGAATCTCTTGCGAGAATATAAATATGGCAGTACTCCTACAACGTCAATAATATTAGCAATAACACATGTGTTATTGGATAGCATAGCAGAGACTTCTAACTCTAGGAGAGTTCAGCTTGAGATTGGAGAAGAAATGCAAGATCTGTATGAGGCTGCATATGCATTCTCTAATGGATATAACAGAAATATAACAACAAACCATTGTAACATATATGGATTGACTATGCTTTCATTTCTTTCATACAAGCAATCTAGGGATAAATAATTTAACATTAGGAACATGTTAACTAGACCATGGATGATCCAGAAGCATGAAAAATCCTCTTCCAAGATCTTTCACCTTCCTTCCTTCTCTTCCGTCCCTTCATACTTCTCCCCAGAATTTGTGGGTGCCTATAAAGTATACTTAACCATTGAAATTAAATTGGATACCCCAACCTAATGGATGTATTTGAAGAAAAGGCTCTCAAGTCTGTCAATAAAGAGACAATTTAAAGGCTGGAGATTCAGTCCAGGATTTAATGTCCAGAAAAGAAGTTACTCTCCAACACAATGTCTATGGAAATTCTCCAACAAAACTAAACCATATTTTGGGCTACTCACATGCGGCTCCAGAGCCGTGGGTTGCTGACCCCTGGTCCATTGTTTTCCATGTCAGTCTCAATCTTGTAAGGTAGAACTTGTTCCTCTTCCATAGCACTTAATATGGTCTATCTATAGAGACAACAGCTATTAAAATTAACTTCTGGAAAATGTCAGGCAGGAAAGATCAGGCCCATGCGGGAAAGTCTAGTTAAATGTATTTATTGCTAATCATGCCCGTGCACAGGAATCTTTTCAACTAATGGGTAGCATCTGCTTGGAGTTAGATAAGGGTCAATGGAATTCAAAGGAGATTGGACTAAGTTGCTTGTGGCTACATAAGGATTCTAGGCTGATCCTTCTTTTAACCCCACCCCCATGTTTTGCCACTCCTCCTACAGGTGCATTGTTCAAAAATATGCTTCAATATGTCTAGTTTAAAATATTTTGCTTTATTCTGTATTTGTAAGTCAAATTTCTTCTACTGTAATTATAACCGTTAATTTCCCCTAATTACCTCTAGTGTCCAACTTTTAAAATGATGTCTTATAGGTTTTTTATAAAAGCAATTATAAAGGATTCTTTATAATTATTTCCAAAAACCTACTGTATTTCAAATTTATCTTGATCCTTAGTCCATTTGTAGTTTTCTAAAGTCAAAGTTTGAATCACCCTTTTGTTGTTTATTAAAAAAAAGTTTTGAACTTCTTAAATTTTTAGTTAAAACATTGTTTGCTAAAGATTGAAGGAAATTGAATCAATGTTGTCAAGCTTATTGATCCAAAGGTTTCTAATAACTGACAATTTAACAAACAATTTCTGAAATTAGAAAACAAAATGTCTTTTCAAAGATACCAACCATGGTTTAAGCAAGTTTATTATTCCCAGAGTTCTAAGCTCACCATATAGAAGAAAATAGGAATTTAGAATAGAATAGAATAACAGAGTTGGAAGGGACCTTGGAGGTCTTCTAGTCCAACCCCCTGCTTAGGCAGGAA
>JANHFT010003914.1:65515-75746 GCA_032467955.1 Pseudoxenodon macrops
AAACAAGATGGTGATGCATGTGCAGTGCTGGAAACTTGGCTTCTGCGCATGCGCAGAAGAAAAAACATCCCCCCCCAAAAAAATGGCGGTGCCCACGGAGCAACAGAACCAGCTCCATGACGTCACCAGCGGCCTACTACCTACTCGGTAGAACCGGCCCGAACCGGTAGGAACCCACCTCTGGTTCATTCCAACAATTCTCTGACTGAAATGAAAATTTCATTTTGATTGAAGAGGTTACTTGGATGAGTAATGAAATGTCTCAGTTTTAAGAAACTTTAGTCCAGTTGCTATGATTTGACCTTTTATATGCTTTTGGCCTGGATGATTGAGTCTTCATTTACATTTCAGTTTTCTTGCCAATATTTCCAGAATTGGTTTTCCACTGCCGCCTTCTTAGAGCTCAAAGAGAATAACCTACCAAACTCTGGTTGGTTTTTATGCCTAAAACAAGATTAGAATAAAGTATCCTGCCTTTTAATCCAGTTCCCTCAACCACTATACTATGATGTGCTGACTAAATTATCATAGTTGTTTCCATCTGAAGTACGAAATGTCTCATTCCCATCCATGTGAATTTTTGAAACTGGAATAGTAAAGTATATTATTATTTTATCTCCTCCCTCCCCCAGCCTTGCTATGCAACTTCATCATGGCAGTGGGGCATTCCTAAAATGGATGGGTGAAGAATGCTGGGGGTATATGCCAGGGTATATGTACTTTGGAGGGTCAACCAAGGGATGGAAGTAATCTCAGTTCCCAACTAAAGTAAGCAAGCTGGATGATTGGGCTGGATGATTATTTTAGTGATGACGGCAAAGACATCTTTTCATAACATGTGGGAAAAGACAGTGGTAAGATATGCATGTCTTTATCAAGAAAACCACATGGATAGGCAGTATGACATGATTGATGATATAGCACTGGATGACCAACCCTCCATCAGATGGTTCTACATTCTACTGAGAAAAGGCTGTGGCTCTTTCAGATTACTAATGTAGTTTAGGTAACTAGATTAAAGTCTTTGGACATCTAACTGCTAAAGTTGCCAATAGGAAAAAAAAAAGACAGAAGTACGGTGGGAACATAAAATGTGAACATGGGAAAGTTGAACACAATGAAAGATGAAATGAATCGATTGGTACAAAGGCACTGGAGAAGTTATTCAAATGCTATGATACGGTAGTAATTGTAAAGATCAACATAGTGTAGACGGTGATTTTCCCTGTGACACTCTCTGGAATTGAAAATTGAAGAAGCTACATAGAAAAAGTACTGACATCAGCAAATCTGAGACTCTTAGCAATTTTAGTTCAAGGCCTTTGAGTCTTGTTTGAAGATCAGCTAACTTTGCACCTATTTATTGTGATGGAATGCGCATCTCCAGGAGCAGTGAGGGAGAGTTTGGCAACCCAGAACTTTCCCAGAAAGAGACCCAGATTAAGAGATTGTGTAATCCTGAGATAGATTGGGGAGGGGGAAAAGAGGTTTAGTTTAGCCACACCCTAGAATCTCTCAGGCTATATCTAATAGGTTAGAAGGTTATGACTTTAGTTTGGCAACATTCTGTCCATTATATATAAATAAATAAAGGACTGAATTTGATTGTAACTCACTATGTTATCTTGAGTTTGGGCTTGAACAAGGCTGGCCCTGAGGGCAGGGTCAAATGTGTCATCAGTTTAGAATCTCACTATGCTCCCAAAAAAGGCCCAAGTCCATCCCCCTGTGAATTCTGTTGACTCTTATATAATACCAATTTGCCTTGACCATTAGTAGACCAGATTCTTGTGTTTAGGTAGCATGAAATAAACTCTTAGCACTTTTGGACTCTATCTTGTGCCAGACAGTGGCAATATTCCTTCGGCACACTTCTTTGCCTATTTTGAACCTTTTAGTTGTTCTATATTCTATTCAAATTGCTGCTTCCTGGCAATTATACAAATTCTTCAATAGGTAGGTGAGAAAGGGCGGCCATGTTTTTAGAGTTATCCACAATTTTTTAGTACAACCAGCAAAACAAAAACAGATAACGTTTTGTGCTCTGGAACGGTGATGCCTTTTCTATTATCGTAAGCTGTTAGCATTGCAATCCTGAGTGCCTTTCGCTGGTACCCACCATGCAGTCTCATATCTTCACTCTCCTAGGGAAAGGAGTAAACAGTCAAGTTTCAGTCCCCGATACCTCAAAGGTCCCCCTCCCCCAGCCAACCATGCAGAACATTTCTAAAATTCACTGGGACTCTTAATTGAGCATCTTTCCCTCAGTTAGGAACTGCACGGAGGCAGGGTAATGACCACTAGATCACCTGGGGCCCAAAATGTCCTTGTCTTTAACCCCAATCTACTTTTATCTCTGCAAGGCATGCTAGAACTCCAGTGCGATGTCTCTCCAGTCTGAAACCAAATGCTTTGAAGCAATGTAAATATGTGCTCAGGCCACTTCCAGACACTTTAAAATGTGTATCTGTTTCTACCTCCCACTAGGGTACCTGTAAATATTAGGAAGAATCAACAAAAGATATGGGCTCATGATTTGTAAACAATTTTCCCCCCTCCTCCCTATCCAGTCTAATCTGTTATCTTTTGGAAGATTTCCAGCTGTTCCGTTCAACCCACACAAACTCCCTTTTGTGTTGCCTCAGAAACCGAAACTAACCTGATTCCAGTATCTAGAAACCAAACAGGAAGTCAAGACAGATTGCCATATTTGGGCTGCACAGGGATGGAGTCACATGTTCAAACTAAAAATACAGTGATATAGAGTTGCCTTCTATTTTTGGATTGGCTCAATCCCTACCTTCTACACTTTAAAGATATTAAATATAATCCTTCATTCTTGGCAGTCGGCAAGGAAGCATTTGCTTTCCTCCCCATTAAAACTTCAGAACAGTAGCTATACAGTTTACAAGAATATATATACAATTGGGCATCAGCTTTAAAGAGGATAGGGAACAGAAAGACAAAGCCATTATCCTGAATTATTTCTCTCTTTAGTTCTATTCCTCAAAATTTATAAAATCTGGAAACTTGCACACTACTGCATAATACATTACACTGTAATTTTCTTTAAATTGCATTATAATTTTCTTTTCCATAGCACTTTAAACTCTAGTTTTGGTACATCTTTTTAATAGCATTATAAAAACATGAGATGGGTATTCAGTGCAATAAGTAAGGCAACAGTAGAATGTAAAACATAAAGCAGAACAGAATTGGAATAAACTGGGAAAAGGCTAGACGGAGCCCTGATGTTTATGCAGGAGAAAGACCTGGGGGATGTTACAATAAATATGCACAAGTTTAAAGGGCAAATCAAGCACTCTGAGCCTGCAGTCTACAGTATATTCCCCAAATGAATGGGGAACCTTCATCCTATGGGCCTAATCTGATTAAACAAGAGGTGGGAGTCACACCTATTCATTTGCTAGTCTTAGTCCACTGCCTCTTTCACGTGAACTGTCTTAGAAGATTGCAGTGCAGACAAAGTGGAACCAGTGCAGAAGGTGCTCCTACAGGGATACAAGTAATATCATCTCTTGCTCAGCCATATTTAAGTAGTGCCATCCCTTCCAAGGGGGAAAAGCATACATAATAACATAATACATAATTAATATATTAATAAATATATTAATAATACATAATGCCATACCTGGCTCTGTGGTTTCTCCCCCAAGCCCCCAAACCTTTAACCTTAGACTGTCTACTGTAGACCTCACCTCATTCCTAAGAGGTCTTTAAGGGGCGTGCATAAGCGCACTAGCGTGCCTACCGCCCCTGTCCTATTGTTTCCTTTTATCTGAATCCATCTCATGTATTCATAATCTTGTTTATACTTGTATCTGTTTTCTAATATATGTTTGATGAAATAAAATAATAATAACGATAACAATAACAATAACAACAATAATAAAGTGGACCAAGACACAGAGGAAACGTGATGGCTGGAAGTCACAGGAAATTTGAGCTACCCTGGTCTCCCCCCCCCCCCAGTGTTTCCTCCAGTGGCCCAAATCTACTTTATAAAATATGTATTTGGATCCATGGTATTCAAAAGGGTGGGAAATAGCATCAAAATGCCTTGAGGTTTCCCCAATTAAACCTTAATTAATGATTACATTATTCATATCTTTAGTTGTATCAGCAATATAATTCCCGAAATATTATCTCTTTCATCTATATAAACTTTTTTGCACAGAAATATTGAATATAAATGCTTGAAGTTTTGTCTCCTTACAACTCTGTTTTGGTTTATAGAGTAGCACTTGAGATTTGGAGACAAAAGCACTGGTTTGCAATTTCTTAAACCAGCAGTTCTCAAATAATGTGGTGCTTTAAAAATGATAAATGTATTTGTGTAACACACTGAAATAAAACTATCTTTCTTAGTGGTTCCGAGTGTGCCAATCTGTTTAGCATTGAATGAATTTCTTACCTACTCTTTATCTCCTGGCCTTTTAGAAATGCAAAATTGAAGTCCTGTCAGATTTCATTTCCACCAAAGGTTAGTCCAAGCAAAGAGAAACTAAGTTCTCTTATGGTTCCAGAAATCCTATATTGAGCTTTTGAATGCTGTTTCCAAGAGGTGAACCAAGATGTGCATTGCCTGACACAAGTCTGTGTAAACTTGGGGAAGGCCTGAATTCAGAAAAATATTGGAGAAGAAAACCCAGTTTCTAGCAGCCTACATAGGTTCTTCTCCAGCACCTTCAAACTATCTGCAGAAGAGTCAGCACCTTTTACATAAGAGTCAGAGAATTCCTTGAGCTTCTTTTAACTGTGATCTGAACTGTGAAGAGGAGGGAAAGAATTGCATAGCAATGGAGAAATGCAGAGTGAGTTCAAAAGGCTGGGTGTACAAGGAGAACCCAAAAAATCTCTATCTCTGTTGGACTTCACACAGGGAAAAAGGATCATAGTTAGAGAGCCTTGATCCCATAATAGTAGTGGAGGTGGTGAGCAAATGTTTTAATAAGAGCAATAAACTTATTTTAATTGGCCCAGCAGTCAATGAGTTCCAATGTGTTTCTAAATTGTTTTTCCCCACATACCACAGTGGTATTGGCAATGTGACTTGCCTACATGTTATTAATTCCAGAAGTCTTTCCAGAGTCAACTGGGAACTTTGTCAGTCAGAAAGTCTAACAAGAATCCAGTTGTAGGCACCAACCTGTAATCACATTGATGTCTGGATAAAGATCTTCAGAAAGAACAACAGCAGCACTATCTCTCTCAAAGGCATCATGTAATTCCTTCTTCACTGCTGCTGAGCCACACAAGCGATACAGGCCTACCGCCTACAAAGAGAACAGAGCTGATCACCTAGATAAGCAGATAGTGTTGCAAGCAATGTATAGGGAAGAAGTCACCCATGCCTTAGTCACCTCCGATTTAAATTACTATAATGCCTTCACATGGAACTGGCCTTGAAGATCATCCAGGAGCTGTAACTGTCCAGAATGTAGGAGCACTTGCAGTTTTGGATACCCCATGGTTCATTCAAGTAATACCACTGCTGTACTGGCATGCAGTTGCTTTCCAACTCCAATTCAAGGTGCTGATTATAATCTTTACAGCTCTAATGGTACAAGGCTACAAAAGGCTACTTAAAGAAATGTTTCTCCCTGAGGGTATCTGCCTGTCCTACTAGATTAGATGGGGTGAGGGCACTCAAGTTCCCTTCCCTTAAATGTTGTCATTAGATGGGACTTGGAAGAGTGTCTTTGTCAGGGAATGCAGATTTAATATCTGTAAACTGATGAGAAGTTATAAGTGGAGGCAAACAGAAGTTTATGCAATTGGGAATGAGGCAACAGCGTTACTGTCACTTTAAGAAGCCAGCTACGAAATTGCCTATAAAAAGGAAACTATTTTAGAATCCCTTCTCCTCGTGTCTTCTTATGTCTTCTCATCTCTCTCTTTCTCTCTTTCTCTCTCGTCGTATCTCTCATTGCTCTGTATGCAACAGTAGCTGTATCAGAGGTAGGTTCCTACCAGTTCTAACCGGTTCTTTAGAACCATTAGTAGCTCGGCGATGACATCACGGAGCTGGTTCCATCAGTGTCTCCGTGGGCTCTGCCATCTTGGATTTTGCTTCTGTGCATGCGCAGAAGCTATATTTTATTGGTGTGTGCCTGCACACCCGTGTGTGACCCTGAGCAAACTGGCAGCAAAAGGAACCAGAACCCGCCCCTGAGCTGTATGATGAGGTATTTGCATATCATTGTTAAATATTTAAGACTCTGTATGCTGTGTTATTTGCTCCTGGGTTTATCTCAAAATACTAGTTATGCTGCCTCAACTCTTGACAGTCTTCTTGGTGAGGAACATCCTCCCACTGGAGATCAGAGGAGATTTCTACCCTTTTTAGCATTCTGAAAGGCTGTGACAATCTGGCTCTTCCCCCAAGCATTGGGCTAGTACATTGGACTGAACTGTGAGAATGTTTGGTCTGGCACTTGGAGAGAAGGTACCTTTGTCTTTAACTATGTTTTAGGGATGGTTGTGAACTGCGTAGAATCCTTGAATGTGGTAAGTGGCCATGTAAATCCTATAAATAAATAAATCTCACATGGATGGAAAACTGCATAAAACAGACATCTGGATTGGGAAAAAGGAGTTGATCAGGTTGAGCTACTCTAAGTTTTGTGGAAGACACTATACTTAGGAAATTGGTTACTTTGAGATGGAGAACATTCACCTTCAATCCTCGTTTCTCAATCTGGGTTACACATTTCTGGATTAGGAGTGGCACCTTGATGGCAGCACCTTCTTTTTTCACCAGCTGATTCAGCTTCACTCCAAAGACTTGTGGTTCCTCTTCAGAGTTAGCTGGATCCCACTGATCCACCAGAGTGAGTTTGATGTAAAGAAGCCCCTGAGGCTCCAATTGTAGAGCTAACTGCTGTGTCCTACAACCTAAAACCAGAAATGTTAGAGAATGTGATGACCACAATGGATCCCCACTTCCCCAGACCAGAAAGTCCCATGGGGTCAATCCAGTATTAGCAAGCCAACACTAGAATCTTGAGCAGGACTTACAGTAGGTCCTGTGCTATGCTGGCAGAAAGGAGAGAGACAATAAGAGCATAGTCCTTGCATGAGTGGGATCACAATTTTGACTTCCATCCCACCACAAGTTTTAGCCTTTAATGGGAATGATGTTGGATTGAGACCCTTCAATCTAGCCTGTACTGAACTAGTGAAAAAAATGATCTGATCTGGCAGAAGGTAGCTTCCTACTGTATGTTCCTGAGCAAGTGGACTTCAAAGGACATTATTTCTATCTGTAACTCCCTAAAAAACTATATATTGGGATGTGCCTGAACAGTCTTCCTCACCTTGAAACACCTGGGGTAGAATGATGGTACCATGGCAGCAAACTCGGTTCTTGCCCACAGTAGGATCACAGGAGAAGACCACCATTTTGAGAAGTTGGGCATCCTCTAGCTCCAGCTGGAAAGAATGGTTGAGAGTGAGGACAGCAGCCTGGCAAGGCAGGAGGGCTGTGTGAGCCTTGTTAACAGAATCTACTTGAAGAATGCAGAAGAGCTCTTTGGTTTCAGCTTTGGGAGGCTTAAAGCCCTGGATCCCCAGCAGGTGGATGTTGACAAGACCAGAGAAATGCTGTAGACAGCTAGACTGTTCAGCAAAACTGTACAGCCAAAATGATGACCCTTCAAGGCCAAGGCATGCCTCTGCCTTAGCCAGAAGCTCTGGGGAATCACTGTCACTCAAATATCCCCCATTGCTGGCAGCCTGGTCCCGAGTCACAGGTTGCTGAGATACCACACTACTGTCAAGATGGTAGCAGCTGATGACATTCCCTGACTCCTTAGCAGAGGAGTTCCTTTCTGGCCCTCGAGGACGGGAGCTGCGCAGACTTAGTTTCCGTCTGAGCTCTGGCAGTTTCTTCATCTTTATGGAGAGACTTCGTACTGGGCCTGGGGACTTGGTCTTGCTGAAAGAATGGCTCTTTTTATTGGCATTGGTATTCTGGGCCATCAGTGTGGCACTGGCAGAATTTTCTTCAGGATCCACAGTTGCAACAGGTACCTTTCCTGAGGAGAGAAACTGTGTAAGGCAGGCCAAATGCCACTTACCCAGCAGGTAATAGGCATTGCAGCAAAGCTGCAAGGGTAACAGGTTGGGAGAGAAAGAACTGGCTTTCTTTCTCATGGCTTTTCAGAAAAAGGGATAACTAGAGAAGACAATCCTCTTCTTCCGAAAAAAGCCGCAAAACAATCTGATACAGTATAAATGGTGAATGCAGTAGCAGACATTCCCCCTTTGTTTATTGTAGATACCCCCAAAATTGAAATACTACTTTAATTATTAAAGAGGACACGAATGTGCATACTGCTAAACTCAACATTTTCAGCCAAAAATGTAGGTGATATTATGAATGATTAAACAAGTGGAAACTTCTATAACCAGCAACCCAATCAATGATATGTACTGGTTTCACTGAAGATGCTTTTTCTTTAGTGATGGCCTTAAATTCAATACACATTTAAGATAAATGACATTTCAAGATATCCACAAGCAACTCACAGGGGTTAGTGGTGCACTGCTGTGCATTTAGAATGGATATTTTTAAGCACTCTAGAGCACAGTCAGCTAAGCTAACTCAGCATAACAGCTACTTAAAAGAGTGGGATTGTCTTCTCTATTCCCAACCTTTATTAAAGAATAGATACTCCCAGGAGATCATGCTTCAGTATAAGAGAACAATCTTGCTCTTGACTAAACCCATGACATGCAACCATTCCCCACAGTTCTCAGACCAATTCTCCAAACCACAAGGCAGTTCTCATGCTCCTGAAAAAATGTGGGTATCTGCTTAGAACCAACTCACCATAAGTCTCAGACTGGTGACTGCCCAGCATCTCCACTTGCTTAACACACTTCAGTTGGATTGGTGAAATCTGCACATTATTGACTGCCTTCAGTGAGCTGCCAATATCTATACATTCATGTGGGACTTTAACTTCAATTGGGTTCCTCTTCTTGTCCCTATTCTCACAACCACTATCACACTTCCTTTCAAGGGAGGGGAGCTGCAAGTCCTCGTCCTCTGGAATTGGGTTGTACCAGATTTCTTCTTGGGAGTTGCCCTGTTTGTGGAATTCTTCCATCTCTGTGGCAGAAGTGGAAGCTTCCTCTTCTACCCCTTGAGTTTTCCCTGCAGAGAGCACCCATTGGCGGCTACTTTTTTCCAGGGTCTGTAGATAAGCACCTTGGTTGCTATATTTGGTATTGAGGCTGGAATTATATGTCTCTGGGTAGCTGGCTAGCAATTCAGTATCTTTATTAGGTCCAGTTGCCACAGAGCCAATGTCTATAGGGGCCTGTGGCACAGGGGAAAAGCTCTGGCATTGTCTTCTGTTATGAGAGTCCTCTTGACAGTTCCAGGTGAACTTGCCCCAATTTTGTTTCCGTGACACAGTGATGGCAGCACTCTTCTGGCATCCATCAATCAACAGAACAGTATCTATTGACTTAGGCTGAGAAGATAGATGTAAATCATCTGGTAGCTCCAATGAAGGATCTACTGGAACAGAAGTTGATTTATTAATCTGTCCAATATGGCCAGTTAGTTGTATTATCAGAGAAATATATAATTATGGATTAATCCTACCAAATAAGGAAATAGAATGAGGACAGAAAAGGGCCAAAGTTTAAATGTGACTCCTGCTAAACAAAAAATGGAGCCCAAATACTGCTTATTGCAGACTAGGATTCGCTCCTTCAACTATCTGAAGTGTTGCATTCTTTGATCATATTTTTTTAATTTTATGTGATTTACTTTCTTATCTGGAGAATGTTCAAGGCAGCTAACTAAAACTGATCAAAACAAAACAAAAAAGCAAGATGTAGGGGCAATATTGAATCTTGATGGAAATATAGCTGTCTCTTTATTCTGAATTAGTTTATATCGCTAATACCAAATTAATTGCATCCTAGGATATTGAAGGAATCAGTTCATAAGTCTAGACAAATCCCTATATATATTTCCTCTGAAAAATCTTGCAAACTGGCCATGTGCCAGATGAGATGATGTCCCTATGTTCGAAAAGAAGGAAAGGGGGAGAAGGCGAGGTCAGCCGAGGCGAGCGGACAGTCACTGGAGAGCTCCCGGAGACCATCGGAACCTTTGCCTAACCGGGGGTCCGTAGCGGACCCTGAGCTGCCCTGGAGGGGCGGCGAAGTACGGGGGCACCTTGCTGCA
>JANHFT010003915.1:8542-25074 GCA_032467955.1 Pseudoxenodon macrops
GTGATAGGAATAATGAGAAGACTAATAGTAACAGTAATGCAGTCTTAGCAAGTAGTTTGACAGTGGTGAGGGAATTAAGCTAGAAACCAGGAGAATTGTGAGTTCTAGTCCTGCTTTAGGCATGAAAAACATCTGGGTGACTTTGGCCCTCACACAGTTGTTGTTATGGGGAAAATAGGAGAAAGAAGGAGTATCTAGTTCATTTTACTATACATATCATTTGATGCATTGATGAGCATTTTTCCCGTGGTTGGTTGCTCTTGACCCTTTAGGGGGATTTAGAAAAGCCATTGGACTCTGGCTCTCCCACCTGGCCTTGAGGAATGGTAACTTTAGCTTTTTCTGGCACACTTTGTTCTGGTTGTGCTGTGATGATGACACTGCTTTGCCATTCATATTTTATTCTTATTGTATATAGGCAGTAGAGCCTGGCAACTCTACTCGGAGTGGCATTTCAGCCTGATTAAATGAACAAAACTATGTTAATTAAACAAACAAACAAATATGGCAGTGGGGTTTTTCATTAAAACAAAGCAAAACCTGTAAACTGCCTTGAAGAAAATGAAGTGGCTTCCTTTGCTGCCTCAGTCCCACGCTACAGTGTTGGCTTTCACAGAGTTGGAAGGGACCCTGTAGTCATCTAGTCCAACCCCTCTACTCAAGCAGGAGCCCCTACCCCATTCCTGACAGATGGCAGCCCAGCCTCTTCTTGAAAGTCTCCAGTGAAGACACTCCCACAACTTCCGAAGGCAACTTCCGTTCCATCGGCTTCTTCCTGGTCTCCTAGGCTTCCCTTTCTGGGGAAGATTTTCAAGACTTTTGCAGAGTGTTATTGCAGAGAATTGAAAATGAAGAAATTATCTGGATCCCTTTCAGTCGGGGTCCAGACCTGGACATGGAAATTGTATTGGTCACTCTGACGGATAACCTTCATCAGGACCTGGAGGGAGGGAGGGAGGATTTCCTGTCCTAATTGGAGAGTCCTCTTAGGGAGCTGGGTGTCATCAACTATGGTGTCCTTCCAAATTGTATACAGGACAGCAGTGAAATCTACTTACCTTTCCCACTGGTTTGGAAGTGTGCATGTCGCACCCCCCCATCACACACACTTTTTCACCCTTTGCACATGCGCAGAAGGCTTTGCACATGTGCAGAGGGTAAAAACCCTGGAAATTGTGACATTCGGGCGGGTGGGCGGAGCCTCGCGCAATGGCCGCCACCAGTTCTCTGAACCCTTGGCGGCCACCACTACCTACTCGCCTGAACCGGACTGTGTAGGTAGCATTCTGGATAACTACAGGTAGTCTTTGACTTATGGTTGGTCACTTAGTGACCGTTTTAAGTTCTGATGGACTTCTCCAGGGCTACTTACAACCCAGATTCAAAATTTCGAGGGCTGCTCCTCCCCAGGCATGAGACCACATTTTGGCCACTTGACAACCAGCCACATTTACAGTCGTTTGCAGCGTCCTGGAGTCACATAACTGCAATTATGCAATGAAGTTGATCAGATGTTGGATATGGGATTTGCTGAACAAGTAGAAGAAATCTTAGTGAATTCTTAAAAGAAAGATTCTGAAGATAACCCACAGACACTCTTTGTTTTCTGCAACTTGCCCTCAGTGGTCTGTAGAGATTCTCAGTCATCCAGGTCATGGTTGTCCCAGAGGTGCTTTTTCAGGAGGCAACTGGACTTCCTTATTTTTTTCTTTTGAAGACTTGTTTGAGAAGCAAAACTTCTTCAAAAGAAAAAAAGAAGAAAGTCCAGTTGCCTCCTGAAAAAGCATCTTTGACCTGCCCTGAGTGGCTTTACAATGTGGAAAATATATGAAATCCAAATATGAGCAAGTTGATCTTATTGGAAAGAAGGCTAAAACACCTACTACAACTAGAGAGTATTTAGCCACCAAATGTCCCAAAGAGCTGCAGTGATTGGAGATGTCATTCAGGTTTTCAGCGGGAGCCATGAACAAACTAATTTACGGTATGGTTTTTTTGCTGAAAACCAGTGTTTACTTTCATTTTCCAGCCAAAAATGGCTGCTGAGCACAACGGATTCCCTTAATGACTGTCATGTTCACTTACCAACAGCTGCATGACTTCTATAGATGCCACACATTAAATAAATAACCTTAGCAGCAGCAGCATTCATTTAATGACCATTGCATTGCATTCACTTAACAAGTGCTCCATAAAATTGTGTGCAGTCGCATGGTGAGCCACTTAATGACTAGGATGATTTACAGTTGTGCAGGCTCAATTATGGTTATACGTTGAGGACTAAATGTAGTTGCTGATGTTGCCATACTGGAAAGGAAGATCTGAAGTTGCAAAGACAGAAATGCAGGGGGAATGTGGAACATAGAACAAAGAATAATAAGATTGGAAGGGACCCTGAAGGTCTTCTAGTCCACCTTCCCTGCCCATGGCAGGAGACTCTATACCATCCCAGACAAATGGCTGTCCACTTTCTTCTTAAAAGCCTTCAGTGATGGAGCACCCACAACTTCTGAGGGCAACCCCTTCCACTGGTTAATTGTTCTCACTGTCAGGAAATTTCTCCTTAGTGCTAGGTTGGATCTAGACATAAGAAGCATGAAATAGGGAAGTTCAACTACAAATTGACATTTTAGGCATCAGCAAATTGAGACTGGCTAGCATTGAACATTTCCAGTCAGAAAAACCACACCTTTATTACTCAGGAAAAATATCACAAGAACAGTATTTGTGTACAACGTATTTAGTGGCTGAGTAGACTTCACGGACAATTATTTAATAAGATGATCATTTACATTTATGCTCAGCCACTAATGCAGAAGAAGATGAGATTAATTATTTCTATGATCAAATTCAACTTGAAATCAACAACATGCAAGCAAGATGTCTGGAAATTGAGTCACGGCAAGTGGACTTATTTTTCTTGTAGGTTTGAAAAGTTTTACTGCTTCTCCAAGTGGCTTCATCGTGAGTCTGAGCAAGTTGGCTAGCAGGACCCCACAAGTGTCCTCCAGAGTGATCTCATTTCTCACCTAATCTGAACAGGTTCATTAGGTGACTAGGCAGGGAGTCCTAGAAATATATGAGCTCCTAAAATGTCATTAAGTGTGGCTTCCCTGATGAACCTGTGAAGTGACTCAACTTCCAGACAATTCTCCCTGGGTGACTGAGAATCTCCATTGACCTATACAAGCCAAGTGAAGATGGGAAGAGAAAGTTGCAAAGACAAAAGAGGAAAATGTGGTTGGATTGAATGCGTTAGGAAAACAAAACACGAGACCAACTTATCAATTTTTGCTACTCTGTTTTCCTCATTGGCTAATACGGTCTTCAAACAGTCAAGACATGCCTCTACAGAGGGACATCACCTGAAATCAAACTGACCATATTGTTGCTAAAAGAACATGGAGTTCAATTATAGCATCAAAGCCACTAGTACTGATTGTGCAAACTGCTCTTGTGCAAGTTACAAGTTAAGTTAAAGGAAAAGGAAAGAAAGCCAGTCAGTTTCTATGATATGATCTTGAGCACATACGTGCCATTTCCAAGAAGAACATTAGGAATCCCTTTGAAGTCTTGAACTTCATTGATAAAGTACCAGAGGAAGTGTAGAATGAAATTAAAGATGTTGTTAAGGATGAACATGAAAAGGACTGCCAAAGAAGAAAGCAAAGCGGATGTCAGAAGAAATTGTGGTAATTTCCAAGAAGGGAAAAGAAACCAAAGCCAAGCAAGACAAAGATCTCAGGAAGGAGCTTAACAAAGAAAGTGGTTAGAAGAGACCAGAAGCAGCACTGAGGACATTGCAGAGGGAAACAGACCCAGAAAAACAGGGAAAGCCTTTCAAAAGAGCTCTTACAGTCTTGAATTTGTAGGCTAAAAGATGTCGGTAGATAGATCGTAAATGATTTTAAAGAGATTTTAAATGAAGGTGAAAGGAGGATGTGGAAACACTGTACAGTACAGATGTCAACATCCAGGATATCTTAGATATTCACTACTTAATAGAACCTCCAGTTCTACAAGATGAAGTTAGATCAGCTCTCTGGTCACTACAAAATCAGAAGGTTGCAGGAGCGGATGGGATATTCATGAAATATGGCAACAGAAGAAGAATCAGTCAAGGTTGACCAAGCTATGGCAGCAGATCTGGAGGACAATATGGTGGCTAACTCAATTTCATTTCCCAATACCTCAAAAAAAAAAAAAGACTTAACCAGACCGTGATCCTATGGAGATTAGATATTTGGGATGCCTTCAGTACAATCTTAGGATCATGGGACATTTTTGCTGAGGCAGCCTGGATAATTGAGAAAGCCAAAAAATACCCCAAAGAAGTCAGAATGTGCTTCCGTGGATGGAAAGAAAAACTTTTGATTGTGTCAATCGTGTCAAACTGTGGATTATGTTCAGAAAAATAGGAAACCCAGAAAATCTCATGGTCATCATGCAAAACTTATATACAGGCCACAAAGCTCCAGTACAGACAGAACATGGCAAGAGAGACTGGCTCAAGGGTGGCAAAGGAGGGCAACAAGGCTGTGCGCGCGCACACACACACACACATGCACACACACACACCTATTTATTCAACATACATGCAGAATACATATTTTGGTATTGTCTTCTATACCAAAATAAATTGGAAGTCTCTAATCCAACCCTCTGCTCAAGCAGAAGACCCTAGACCAGTGATTGCTAATCTTTCTGCCGTTGTGTGCCAAAAGCATGGGGAGCATGGGGGGGGGGGTGTTGCACGTGTGCATGCCCATAATTCAATGCACCCTGTCCTCTGCGCATGCGTGTGCAACCCCCTTGCGCTCCCCCCACTTTTGGCATCCAATGGCACAGTGAGCCCAGTAGGTCCATTTTTTGCCCTCCCCAGGCACCTCTGGGGGGTGGGAAGGGCAATTTCCCGACTTCTGGTGAGACCGGAAGGCCCGTTTTCCGCCTTCCACAGGCTCCAGAGGCTTTCTTGGAGCCTGAGGAGGGCAAAAATGCCCCCCCACCCCAGAGATGCCCCAGAAGCCAAAAACAGTCCATTTTCAAATTTCTGGTGGTCCTGGAAGGCCTGCTTTTCACCCTCCCCATCCTCGAGAGGCTTTCCTGGAGGCTGGGGAGGGCAGAAATGACCTCCCCCACAACCCCAGAGGCCCTCTGGAGGCCAGAGACACCCTCCCAGAGCCTCTGTGCGATCCCTTTACTTAACTCAAAATGGGCCGCTTGGAGAGTCCTGGGAGGGGGTGTGGCCAGATGAAAATCAGCTGGCCAGCGCACGCATGCACTCTGGAGCTGATCTTCGTCAATGGCTCCCGTGCAGGCAGATATGGCTCCATGCGCCACCTATGGCATGCGTGCCATAGGATCGCCATCACAGCCCTAGACCATTTCAGACAAATGGTTGTCCAATCTCTTCTTTAAAAACCTCTAGTGATGGAGCACCCACAATCTCTGGAGGCAAGCCGTTCCACAGATTTATTGTTTTCACTGTCAGGAATTTTCTCCTTATTTCTAGATTGCTTCTCTGCTTGGTTAGTTTCCATTCATTATTGAGTGGATGAGTGTGGTTTTAAAACTGGAGGAAGAAGGATCAATCACCTGCAGTATGTTGATGGCATTACCTTGAGGATCCACAAATGTCTGCAAGTCCTAGTGTTAAACGTTGGTGAAAAAAAATGGGATTAAAAGTAAATATAAATAATGCCCAATTAAAGACAACAGGGGAAAAAACAGCAGGGGGTGAGAGGGGGGAAGCCAAGATGGCAATGGAGCATCAGTTGCCCTGCTGAGATCCTTATGATATTTTCTCTTTTATTTAAACAACAAACAGTCTTAGTATTGACAAGCTATCAAGATGATGGTTTTGGATCATACATTAATTTTGATTGATTGATTGATCGACCATGAAAAATAAATGGACAAGCGGCTGAGAAATAAAATGCAGACTAACATTTGTTAGAGGAGCCATGGTGATGTGGTGGTTAAAATGTAGTATTGCAGGCCTATTAGGCAAGGAGTTTGATCCTCAACAACTCAAGGTTGACTCATCCTTCCATCCTTCCAAGGTCAGTAAAATGAGGAGCCAGATTCCTGGGGGACATATGCTGACTCGGTAAACCCCTTAGAGAGGGCTGGAAAGCACTATGAAGTCTAAGTGCTATTGCTAAGTCCTTGGGAAAAATACTGAAATGCTACTATTTGGCTATACCTACAAACAGAATTGTGCATGCCGTGGTAATAAATTACCTGTGAGACTCTTTGGAAGCCAGAGTTGGACTGTGGAAAAGCAGGATTAGAAGAGTATTGAGGCTTTTGAATGTTGGTGTTGCAAAAGAATAAAAAAAAATACCAGCCAAGAAAACAAAGCGACGGATCATTGAACAAATCAACCCAGGATTTTCATTTGAGGCGCCAATGACCAGGGTCAAATTATCCTACTTTGGACACTTCAGGAGAAGATCCAGCTCTCTGGAGAAGGCTCCATTGCTGGGAGAGGTGGAAGGAAAGAGCAGGAAGCCGGATGGACTCAGTTACACTGGAGATGTGCATTACGGACATTAGGCCTCATTAGGGACAGATCATCATGGAGAAAATGTATCTATGTCATCTCTAACAGTCAATGCTAATTTGACAGCACATAATGAAAAAAAACATAATAGGGAGAAGATGCATCTGTCAGCTGCCTATCTTCGTTTTCTTTGAGGTTCACTAGCAACTGCCATAACCAGGGAGGAGGAGAGTGCTGGAGATATGAGAATGCTGTGGGAAATTGGGGAGTATGGAGACTGACAGGAACCAGAGGTGCCAAACCAAGCCATCTTCGTGCCTTCAAGGATGCCAGCCCTGGGAAAGGAATTTACCACAGCGCCTGAGGCACCAGGTTCCCAACAGGACCTGATTGGATTGTTCTCCCAGGGGTGTGTGTGTCTTGGACATTGGAGATTGCTTTCAATATATGATTTTCATGCTGTTTTTCTTCAGAGCTTGCCTTGCTCACGCTGCAATCAGCTTCTCTAATAAAAGTATCTCTGTTCTCTAACACCTGTGGAGTCAAGGGTCTTTCTTTCCTGGGGAATAAGATGGGACCAGTCTGACAGTAGAGAAGTTCTGCTAAGGCGGTCAACCAAGATGCTCATGTCTACCGAGGGGACTGAGTAAAAAATGACAAGCCACAAAAGTGGCTTGGAAGAAGCCAGAGCTCGCGGAGGTCCCCCTGCCAACCACATCGCCCTAAAGAGGAGTTTGAATGGCTGGGGCATGTGAGCATCAGTGAAGAAGCCCCGAAACCCCAGTGGTCACTTATCCTGGGGATGAAAGATGAAGACGTGGAAGAGAGCATAACACCCAGGGGAGCCATGGAGCCAGGAGATGTGAGTGACACAGTGGACGGAGTGAAGAAGAGCTCCAGTGGGAGCTGGCTGAACAAGAAGACCTGGTGGAACAAGCCAGAAGGGTACTGAGGGATGCCTTTGGGAACTGGTGAGCCAAAAAACTACTTGCCCAGTTGGAAGAACCTTGACCCATGCCGGGGGCAGCAGGAGATGGTGCCACAATGCAGATGGCCATGGGGGGGGGGGAGTGGCAGCCTCTCCTGAACCAGCTCCAGCCCAAGCAGCTCTAGCACCAGCTGCTCAAGCGGTGCAGCCCCTTCCACAAGGGGGGGGAGCATCTTGCTGAGATAAGGGATGCCAAGCCCCCCCTCCCTGGAGTCAAAGGACAGGGGAGACCTGAAACAACTGGGGTTTTTCCTCACTCAGGTATGGAACTATATGCAAGGTATTATGGATCAGACCTGGCTAATGAAGGAACCTGGGTCAGGTGCGTAACTATGGCCCTGAAAGGCACTGCAGTGGAGTGGATGGTCTCCCTACCCAATGATGATGCACCAGATCTTCAAAGCTTTGATAGCGTCATTGATGGCCCTATGCAAGTGATTTGAAGACTCACTCGCCCCACGCATGGTGCGGATTCGCATCAAAACCATCAACCAGGTTCATAGGGGGTTGCAGCCTACAACCAACTCGCTGATTGTCCGGAAGACGACCTGATAGAATACTTCCAAGATGGTCTCAATTAAGATGTCAACACTTGCATCTCATGGGGAGCCTCCCCCCCCAGTATCCTCTGCCAGTGCTACGTGTTAGCCGAGGAGGTGAAAATTGACCTGGCCAGGTCCCGCAGCCACAATGCCCATGGATGGTGCCGTTCACCGCCACCAGTGAAGAAGGCCACTCCGAGAGCACACAATCTCAGCCCCAAGCACTGACCCATAGGATGCTTCAAGGGTCATTCTTTCCTAGGGAGCAAGCTGTGGCCAGTCTGACAGCATCACTTCATTGCCAAACCACAATTAAATAGTGACCTGCAATATAGCTTTGGAAGGGTCATTGAAACTTTCAAAACCAGCTGTTTTCTCAGGGCAGGAATTCAGATTAAATCATCTCCAACAGATGACTGGGCAGCCTCTGTTTCAACATATCCATTGCAAGGAAATCCATCTGCCTCTTATAATTGGTTGCTCTGTTGAACTGCTCTTATATGAACATTCAGTCAGAATCCGGCTTCCAGTGAATTAAATGCATTATTTCATGTCCTGTAGTCTGGGATGATAGAGACTTTCTTCTGTGTGACCCTTTGTTATCATAATATTCGGGTTTTCCTCTTCAGTTCTAACATTCCCAGTTCTTCAGTCTTTTCCTGTAAGATACTATTTGGTCATCCTTGTTAACCTTTTCTGATGCTCTTCCTCTGGTTTGAATCCTGTAGCACAAAGTTCAGCATTCAAGGTGCGGTTTGACAGAAGTAGAATGTAGTAGAACTATGACTTCTTCTAAATTGGCTAATATAATTTTCTCTTCTCCCCCCCCCACCTAAACTTACAGATGTCTTTTAGCAGATGCATCACGTCTCAAGAGCCAGTTTGGTCTAGGTGGTAGGAAATAGAGTACTTAGATGAACAAGACAGCTCAACAAAAAAGGATAAGAATTTCCTACAGAAAATCAGGCTTTAGCGCATGGGAGCCCCGTGGAGATTATCTGGGCAAGAATGAAAGGCAAAAGAAATAAAAACAGTGGTGGGAGTTTGTTATAAGTATCTGGGAAAACAGGAGGATGAGATATTTCTGCGCCAGATGACCCAACTCTCAAGGAAGCATCAGATAGCAATTAAGGGGGATCCAGATATTTGTTGGGAATTGTCCCAGAGAACTGTCAAAGTGCCAGCAGGCCTTATGCAGTGAGTGGATGGCGAAATGGTTAAGGAGGCAGAATGTTTCCGTCCCTGTTTTCCATCTGTTTTCCCTCAGAAGGTGAACGAACCCTCAGTTGGCCCTCAGTCTTCCACTGGGCGATGAGGCTGGGAGGGTGATCTGAAGCTCAAGATAAGCAAGGGGCAAGTAAGGGAATTCCTTCTTAATCTAAATGAATGAAAGCCTCCAAGGCCAGATAAATTACACCCTGGGGTGTTGGAGGAATTTCTCTCTCTCTTCAAGTTAATCTTGACTCCTGATGACTGCCTGGATAAGCCCCTCACAGCCTCCAGGCTTCTAATTGCTGTGCCTTACCTGCTGCACCTCACAGGCTCTCTGTGGAAGGAACCAGAACGGCTCCACTCTCTGAGATCCGTCCTAGGCTGCATTAACAGAGGGAAAGAATCAAGGTCAGGCGAAGTGTTAATACTAATTTATGAAGCCTTGGTGAGGCCACACTTGGAATACGGCGTTCAGTTTTGGTTGCCACAATATAAAAAGATGTTGAAAGTCAGGAAAGAGGGCAGAGAAGAGCCACAGAGATTATTAGGGGGCTGGAGGCTGAAGCATATGAAGAATGGTTGCAGAAACTGTTAGTATCTCTAATCTAGTGAAAAGAAGGACTAGGGAAGACATGATGGCAGTGGTCCAATATTTGAGGGTTGCCACAAAGAAGAGGGGGGTGGAGAGTGTCAACCTATTCTCCAAAGGCCCTAAGGGCAGGGCAAGAAAGCAATGGATGGAAACAAATCAAGGAGAGAAGCAACTTAGAAGCCACTATCACCTTGCCATGCCTGCCGTGCCATGCTTTGCTGCTGGCAGTCTGCCATACGTAACAGGGAAGGGAAGTTGGGATGAGATAGGAAGGATGGAATGAGGACAATTGAAACTGCTCCCTGCTCTCCGTCCCATGAGAAAGGCTGGTTGTTCCAAGGCCACTCTGTGGAATGCAGAACCATCCAAGCCAGGGACTGTTACCAAAACAATGTATTTAAATATAAGTGGACAGTTACTGATAACAAAAGGGAAGTGGGGAAAGGGGGAATAGTTAATCTCATACTTCCGGCGCAAAAAAAACTCAGATCCAGCTTTGCTTCTTCTGTAACTACCTGACTTTAGTAAAATGCACTTTTGGATAGCCATGAGCCTAAGAGTCTTTCTTTTCTAATGGACCAAGCCTGGGATGTTGACACCACGGCCAGCTGGAAACTGGGCCATGCAAGCAGCAGGCAAGCGTGTGAAGCTCCATTTGAGCAAATGTCATGTGTGCCCATGAAATCATCCCTTCCGTCCCCTCCCTTCCCCTCCCCACTGCCACCACTGTCACTGCCAGTTCGTGGAGCCAAAAAGGTTGGAAGGTGGTGGACTCCTGCTACACACTGAAATTATTTACTGGGAATTAAATGGTCTATCTGCTGCAACAATGAATAAGATGTTAGAATTAACACATCAAGCACCAAGATAGTTGTATTTGACAGGGGAAAGGGAGTCATAATTATATTTTATTTTTCAAATTTGAAATTGGCAAAAAATACTAGAGCAAGGAGATAAATCTGTGCGTTGTAGAATGTTTACCAATTTAGATAGGAGATAATGGAGAAAACTGAAGATCTGCCAACCTTGGTAGAAAGATCATGTTTGACTGAGAAGAAAGTCTGCTTCTTGGAGGAGAAGCAAAATGGGAGCCCCCCGGGATGATTTACAAAAAGTCTTGGGGGAGGGCAGAGGGACACAGTTTGTCTCAGATGCCCCTGATTCAACTTCTTTTGCATCAGAAGGAAAGTGGAGGCTGGTGAGAAGACAGCAGGAAATGCCACGTCTGTAGCCAGAGTGGGAAGTAAAAACAACAACCCAAAAACCAGAACAAAGCCAAGAAAGTTCCATGAAGCCATCAAGAGTCAAGCTTGAGGTGAAGGAGGGTTGCCCTTTACATCCTCCCTTGAATATGTTTGCAATATCAATCGCTATTCCTGATAATGGGAAGGTAGGCAATTACTCCATGCTCCAGGGCCTTCGGAGGAGAGGCCAGTGTGGTCCTCTGCATGGGTCGTGCCCTCAGGGCCACCACCATCTGTCCTGCGTCAGCTTGAAGACAGTCTTCTCCCTGAGCTTTCATTCCACTATCGGAAGTCCCTTGGCTGTTGAAGCTCTTCGGTGATAAACAGGATGTTGGAAGTAATAAGATCTGAAAATGCCTCTGCTTGGACTAATCTGTCTTCTCTGATCTCAGTGAAGCTCTTAACGCTCCCTTCATCCCCACCAGCCCCTCAGTAAATCCTGGTAATTTGAGAGAGTCAATCATCTGTCTTGGAAGTGGATTTGGCTGACTAGCATTTTCCTTTCTCTGTGTGTAAGTGGAAAAGTAGCAGCTAGACTGGGCTGCTGCTTTGAATCGGATGCTAGCAGCGTTGGCCATTTTGATGCTGATTCCTGTGCATGGGAAATTAACTCTGAGTTTCTCCAGATGACCATTTTTTCAGGGAGATGTTGGTTCTTCTGTAGCTCAGACTAGAAATCCTGCCTGTAATCCCCTAAGGTAGTCCAGCATTTCAGAGCTTGCTAGCTTGGAGGTGCATGAAGGTCCCCAATTGGGGTGAGATTTGAACTGGAGCCTTTTCAGCTCAGACTTCCTTGCTCTGCTGCTGCTTTCTTCTTCTGGAGGGTCCCTGTTTTGCAAGGATCGGTGGTCTCTCCTGCTCGGCAGTGCTTTAACATGAAGCCACTTTCCCCAGCTGACATGTACTGTGGTGCCAAACTCTTCCCAAAAATGCTTCAAAAGTTCTTTTCCCCAGAAGATCTCAGGGGCAGAGTGTAGTCAGGCTGAGAACTGAGAGGACCATCTAGCACAAGGCAGCCCCTGATTCCTGCTTTGGGGGTGCTCAGCGCCTCCGTCCTTACCTCTGACCTTCACCTGCTTCCACTCTTCCCCAGCATTGGGCCCTGGGGAAGGAATGCTCGTATCTTGCTGGTGGCTTTGGTTCCTTCAGATACGTTTCTCTCCATGCAACTCCCTTCCCCGTTCAATGCAAAGCAAACTAGCTCCCCTCTTCTTGATAAGCAACGCCAAAAAACCCGGACATTAACAGACAAGACAAAGAAAGGAAACATGGCCTGTTGCTCCCTTCAAGTGAAAGAGCAGCTGGTTCCCACAAGCCAGGACTGGAGAGGGCGGGTTTTACTTGTTTGTTTAACTTGATCCGGTCTCACCTTTCCGCAGTCTGATGCTTGCTAGGAGGCTGAATGTGCTTAAGTCTTGAAGGCCCCCACCTGGCAGCTTGGCAGACCCCTTGAGCTGGGAATTGCTAGAAAGCGGAGGGAAGCAGATATGGGTCACTGCAGAAAGCCCACGGCTTAGGAGAGCAGAGGGTTTATCCAGAGGGGTGAATTACAGGTTGAGCCATTTCTTCCCAAACGTTCCTCTTTTAAGTTCTCTTGTCCACCGCTGCTTTTCTCCTAAGTGGACTTTTAGACCAGAAAAGAACCACGCTGGAAGAAAAGTGAGTTGTGCCAGGAATTAATGGCTAACCTTGCCTAACCCCCCTTGGAGTGGGGGAGGAATAGTTTACATGAATGTAAAGGCTGGAGCCTCCCTTCCTTCCCATCACCCTCCTCTGAAAGCAGAGACTGACCTCATCAGCCTCCTCCGCTGGACCCATTGACTATGTTGGGACTACTTCTTGGAACTGAAAGGCTCCATTCAATACTATTTTTAAGTTCATGGCTTGGAAGCCTACCCCTGTTGAAAATGCCTGGCACACCACAATCCTTGCTTTGTGATCTGGCAGCCTTTGGTCCTGCCTTGCCACATCCCCATCCAGGTGGCTTTTCAACCGGTCTCAGGTCCAGGGGTCTTGTGGCTGCATTCAACTCTCCCCATTTTGCTCAGCTGCCATGCCTGAAACAGCTTTTGAAGTCCAGATGAGCTTCCAGAGTGACGGCATCTGAGTCCATCCTTCTAAGAAGACTCTGCTTGCAATGAAGCCCCTAAGCCAGGAGGATCCCCTGGTTCAACCAGTTACAGGAACTGATGGCCTGGATAGGGCTGGGAGTGGATCTGGGATGTGCATCTTCTGCAGAATCACTCCTTGCCACTTGCCTGTCTCCGTGGCCATGGTACAATGCCGTCCTCTGTCCTCGGATGCCAGGAGGTTGGGAGCTGGAGCTATTAGCAAAGGGTGTCACTGAGCAAATAGACCTGGGCAGTCCACAGAGCTCTCGGCCACAAGGGCATGACTAGGGGAGGAGCCTGCTTTTTGATAAATGCAAGATAGAAAATGTGAGGTGGAAGCCACACAGACTCTCAGCATTTTCAAAACCACAAACTGTAACCATCAGCACCAGATCCTGGAAAGTCAAACCAGGTCTCTGAGATACAGGACCTCGGTGGTTCAGAAATAGGGACTGCTCGTAATGTTCCCAGCTTGCCTTTCTTAACACTCAGTCCTTCCTTGTGTCCATATTTGCATGTAGGCACTCCCATATAGGCTCTTCATCTGGCTATGTTTGTAGACACACCTAAGAATGAACAAAAACAAAATATGGTGGTAGGTAGGTAGGTAGGTAGGTAGGAAGGAAGGAAGGAAGGAAGGAAGGACATCCAAGGGGACTGGGTTAAGGGTTGGCCTCAGAGGCCCCTGCCACCAAGGTAGCTACAAGGATAGCAGAGCTCACCTGGCCCCCAACACCTTGCTTGAGCTTTGCCAGCTGAGCTGACTCTTGCCCTGAACCCTCAGCAGAGAAGGAGTCCATGGCCTGGATCAGCCACCAACACTTCTGCTGCAGCCATGGCTCTGGAGGCCCAAGACATGGCCATGGATTTTGAGAGACCTCCAGGCAGGACCAGCTCCCTAAGGGACTTTCTTTTAATCATCTGCAACCAGCCATCGATTGCAGTGCTGTGGTTTATAGAGCAGGCCCTGCCAGGGACCTTTGTCCCCATTAAAGCTCCCAAAAAAGACGGGGAGATAATTACTGAAAGAAAAGAGGCCCAAGAGCAAATGGCTGCAGAGGTTGAATGTCTGTAGTCTCCACGCTGCCCTCCCTCCTCCAGGTTTGCAGGTCAGGCAGAAGTCCACAAAAGCAGAGCTTCTCTCCAGAAACCCCATAATCAGGGCTGTATGGCTGAAGCCCAGAGATAAGAGTATGGCAGGGCGCACACCAGATCAGTGCTTGCCCTAAGAATTATTAATGCAAAATTCTAAAATACACATAGGGATGATGGCAGTCAATTGAACACATGGGGCAGTGCTGTCTGTAGTGCATAGCAGTCTATGGGCCTCTGTCTCCCTCAGCCAAATCCAGGCCAGGCCTGGAAAGGAGAGAGGCATCCAGGCTCATGGAGAAAAAGCTCTCCTCGTTGGGGCTTTGGGGAAGCGAGTTGCTTCTGGGCAGAGAACAAAGTTGCCAGGCTCCCCTGCAAGGATAGGAAGGCCCATCATTCCAGCCGAGGATGGCATCACATGGCTGCTACTTCCATAATGAGGTATTCAGTCGGTTCTCACCGGTTTAGGCGAACCAGTAGGGGAAATTTGGCCTGGGTTGCTGAACCGGTAGCAACCTCTAGCTGGCCCCGCCTCCCCCACAGTTGCCCGCCTGGTCGCCGCTTGCTCACCCCATCCGCCCAGTCGCGGCTCATTTGTTCTGCCCACCCACTTGACGCTTGCCCCGCCCATATGTCTTCTTCGCTTCGCCACGCAGCCCAGCTACTTGCCTTGCCAGTCACATCGAAAAAAAGAGGTGGCAGTTGCAGGCATCTTGTGACAAGGGGGGGTGAGATGCAGGCTGGCGGGGGGAGCCTAGCAGTGACGGCCCAGCCCTGGCTTGCCTTCCTGGCAGCCAGCCAGCCACGGGAGGAAGGAAAGGTTGTGGCTGCGGGACAAAGAAAGAGGTGGTTGTGGGAGAGAAAGCGAGGAGATTAAGGGCTGGGGCCTCTGAAGGAGGCGAAACAGAGCAAAGTGTCGCACTTAAGGGAGAGCGGGCAGTGAGCAGGTAGAGGCTCCGGGGCCTAGGGGAATGGGTGATATTAGGGAACAATATAGTATTAATTGAATTTTTTCCCTACTGGTTTCTGTGGGCATGGCTTGGGGGGTGTCATGTGACTGGGTGGGCATGACCAACTGGATGTCACTCACAACAAGGTGACACCCCTCAATCACATGACCCGCCCATCAAGCCACGCCCACAGAACCAGGAGGGAAAAAAATTGAATACCACCACTGTTCCATTGCCCAACCCAGCAAAGGCAGTCTGAAGGTGGCACACGATTCATTGGATTCAGAGGTGCTGAGAGCAAATCAAGGTCATGTGGAAAGCTTCACAACCTGTGCAGGAAGGATGACTTCCTTGCCAGTCTCAAAGTGATTGTGCCAAGGGCTCCAAGCGACCCACTGCTGACCCAAGAATAAATCAGCTGTCGTGCCTAATAGATACCTAATCTAGTATCCTCAGCTGCCTCACTGATCCTGGATTGTGGCAAAGGCTGCAGGAAGAGGTATCCCAAACTGTTGATGTTACCTAGTTTGGGTAATGAAATGTCTGTAAGAAAACAACGAAGCTCAGAGAGCATCAAGGACCCCTCATTTCAACCCTGGGCTACAAATATTCTCCTTTATTGGTTCTTGCCTCCCCAACAGGTAAAATGTAAGAAGGAAGGAATTGGAAAAAGAAATATGACCTCAGCAGAGCCTATGTTGCAGCCGTATCTGTGCAGATTACATTGATTGATCGATTGATTGATTGATCACATTCAGGATTCCACCTTACCATATAGCCCAAGACGCATAAGCCAAGCCTGCCTTCCATTGGCAAAACTGACAGTCTCAACTCGTTTGATGTTTGAACTCCTTATAGCACCGTCAAGAGAACCGTCAGACACTGAAATATTTACCGATATTTTTCAAGGGACATTCAGCGCTATGTAGATTTATGTTAAAATATTCATGGCTCTTCCTTCCACATTTATTTTTATTGATTTGCCAATGGAAATCTTTGTTCCATGTTCAGTTTATCAACCTGACAGCGCCATGTCAGTAACCCCTGATGGAGTGCTTTAATCTCTTCCTTTTCCAGCCCACAACCATCCTCTCCCTCCCTCCCTCCACGCTCTCTCTCTTTCTTTCTTTCTTTCTTTCTCTGTCTCTCTCTTCTCTCTCCCCCTCCCTTTCTCCCTCTCTGTCTCTCTCTTTCTCTCTTTCTCTCTTTCTCTGTCTCTTTCTGTCTTTCTCTTCTCTCTCTTCCTCCCTCTCTCCCGCTCTCTCTCTTTCTCTGTCTCTCTCTTCTCTCTCTCTC
>JANHFT010003915.1:50211-69724 GCA_032467955.1 Pseudoxenodon macrops
TTTTCTACTTGCATTTTTTACCTGCTTTCAAACTGCTAGGTTGGCAGAAGCTGGGACAAGTAACGGGAGCTCACTCTGTTACGCGGCGCTAGGGATTCGAACCGCCGAACTGCCGACCTTTCCATTGACAAGCTCAGCGTCTTAGCCACTGAGCCACCATGTCCCCTTTTCATGCTTAGGCAGGACTAGAACTCACCATCTCCTGGTTTCTAGGACAGCATCTTAAAACTAGTAAGTTTGAGCCCCGGAACAATTTAGTTAAACTATGTATTTTTTTGCTAATAAGCAGGTTAATAAGCAGTGTGTTGGCTCCTAGCTGTTGTATTCAGAGTGGCTTGAGGATAATTATGATTTATTATGATGGGTGAACCCAAGCAATTCTGGTTTGTTTCATTAACCAGTGTTAGAGAAACCACAACTTAGCATTTGGGATGGTTAGTCTGTTGAGAAAGTGGTGCCTTTCGTGTGGTGCCTTTTTTTACTATCTTCTCAAGAACGGATGGAGCGACCTGCATTAAACGTTAGCAAATTTGTTTGATTAACTCCGTCATTGTTTGAGGTTGGGAATCACAAAATTCAATGGCGGTGCCCTGTTTATGCTTTCGTTGCTCATTTCAATATCCCAAACTAGTAAAGTAACAAACCTGGCGACAGGTAATCTTCGACTTGCAACAGTTTGTTTAGTGAAGGTTCAGAATTACAATGGCTCTGAGCCATTTTTCACATTTATGACCGTCCATGGTCAGGTGTTCTGGTCTCTTTGTCTTTGATCGTAATAAACCTGATTTGATTTGTCATCGTAAGTCAAGGATAAGGGTGTCAAACTCAAGGCCCGCGGGCCGGATTCGGCCCATGGGGAGCTTAGATCAGGCCCATGGGGCTGCCTTGGAAATAGCGAAGGACTGGCCCGTGTTGCCTCTGCCAACGAAAACGGAACTCGGGAAGGGCGGAGCCCATTTCCGCTGGAAGAGGGTCGCAAGAAACGGTCGCAGCCTAAAACGGAGCTCGGGAAGGCGGCGGGCGGCCTACCCACCCAATTTTGTTTTTACTGACAAAGGGTTGCAGGAGGTCGTTGTAACCGAAAACGGAGCTTGGGAGCACATTTTCACTGGCAGAGCACTCGGGCCGCCACAGGCGCCCCCAACATGAGTGACATCAAGCTGACCACACCCACTCCGGCCAAGTCAAACACAACCCTGATGCAGCCCTCAACGAAATCGAGTTTGACATCCCTGGTCAAGGGCTAACTTGTAGTTCCAGCTTTCAGTACTGACTTGTTCCTTGGAGCTGTGTGTGTGTGTGTTGCCTTTGTGTGCTGGCCCTTTTAAAGAAGCAGAGAAAAGAGGGGTGGAGGCCTTTTCCTGGACTCTCGAGCACTGTTTGTCTTTCGGGAAGCCAGAACAGAGCATTTTCTTAACTGCTCTTCCTCCTTTCCTGAGAAAGCCCGTGACAGCTGAACTGGGAAGTGTCTGTCTGTCAAAGATAAACACGGTACTGTATGCCAAGTTCAGAAAGAGCTTCTTCAACCGTTGGATTCTATTTTCCTGTCTCTTTTTCTATTCGGTTCAAATTTGAGGCTCAAGGCCTAATTGGTGTGAAGATGTTTGAGGATGGGCGAAGACGGGTAGAAACGCTCGCGTTTTGCAAATGTTCTGCGTGTAGGAAAAAATTGCATGGGGGCAGCCAGTTTATTGCAAAAACCGAGCTAAAGGGTGCTTTTATCACCAATTTTAGTATTATGATTTCACTCTGCATTTCTTGTTCGCGTTCTGTGCGGTTCAATTGTCCAGTTCTGGGTAATCTAAGAACGTTCCTGTTCTATAGAGTACGCAGCACAGTGGAACCTCCGTTCACGACCCAAAATCGGTGTGAGAACTTCGGTCGGCATTCAATTTGGTCGTGAACAGAAGCACAACTTACTGCACATGCACAGACACACATACACACACAAAAGCCGCCAAAGGGAAAATCGTCGTGGCTGACTTCAGTCGGGAACCGAAGATATGGTCGGGTACAGAGGTACATTTTCAGCGGATTTGTTGGTCGGGAACCGATTTGGTCGTGGACTGGGGCGTTCGCCAACCGAGGTTCCATTGTATGGAAGGATATTGTTTGTGGTTAATGACGGCCATGTCGCTTTCCTGCCACAATCTTGCTATTGTGATCTGAATCCCATTTGGAAACGTGTTTCCGGCAGAGATGAGATGCACTTCCCTTCCCGGTTCGCAAACGTGAGCGCGCCGGGGGCCCCGTTCTGTGCATGCACACAATGTTCTGCGCATGCGCAGTAGGCCGTGAGTGATGTCCAGGTGGGCGGGCGGAGCATCCCACAGTCGCCGCTACCAGTTTGCGCGATCCGGATAGAACCGGCTGAATAACCCCACTGGTGTTGATATTAGTACATTCCATTTAGAAATATGCAGAGCGGCAGAGGTAGAAGATCTGGTTCCTGTACAAGAGGGTTTGTTTTCCTGTACAAGAGGGTGAGAGACAGGTACCTCGGTCTATATACCAAAGAATTGATCCATTGGGATCCTCCATACCAAAATAACTTTCCTTATATGCAGCCAGAATCTGAAAATACCATTTAACACAGCGCCGTAACTTAAGCAAAATGGTTCAGTTGAGATTTGCATATGCGGGACTGATTGGGGTTAGATTGCAGGGGTGACACGGAAATATAATTTTAATCATATTTTTACCTATATCTTAAATTATTGTGTTGTATTCCAATGTCATTTTAGACTTGTGTTTTATTCCAGCTTCATTTTAAATCGTACTTTATTCCGATTTGATTTCAAATGGCATTTTATCCAATTCCATTTTAAATCGCTTTTATCAATTTTTTAGTAATCGTTTGTTTCTGGAACTTTACACTTTGATATATAGCCCAAGGCAGCGGTGAAATCCAATTTTTTTTACTACTGGTTCTGTGGGCGTGGCTTGGTGGGCGTCGTGTGGCTTGGTGGGCGTGGCAGGGAAGGATACGGCAAAATCTCCATTCCCTCCCCACTCCTGGGGCCAGCCAGAGGTGGTATTTACCGGTTCTCCAAACTACTCAAAATTTCTACTACAGGTTCTCCAGAACCTATCAGAACCTGCTAGACTTCACCCCTGGCCCAAGGGCTAATCAATCAATCGATCAATAAATAAATAAATAAATCAAGATAAACATTTCAAAATGTGTTGATATTGTTACTGATGAGAAAAAGTTAAGCTGGTCTTCTATTTAGCAGGGGGGTTTGTTCTCCAATCTTGCTGTTTAGCTCCTGGACATTTCGTTACCAAACTAGGAGAACCGGTTGTTTGAAGAAATCTTATTTTGGTTTTTTCCCCACTTGACAGGGCTAATCCTGTAAGGTAAGGAAGGCAGAAAGGAAACATTCTGGTGTTGTTTCTAGCCTCATCTTTATTGCCCTGCTTACAGAAACTGCCTCTCCGGTTAACCCTTATGACATTGTAACAGCTAAGGTGAAGCGCCCCATCGATGTGAGTGACATTGAGTTGGCCACGCCCACATGATCACATGACCACCGAGCTACGCCTACCCAGCTGGTCATTAGGGCAGACAACCGGTAGTAGGATTTGGAGGATCAGGTGTCTCGTTTTTCTTCCATTGATATATAGGTCTTGTGTGTTGCGGTGGTCAGTGGGTGACGTGGCGCGAAATTCAGCTAGTCAGGAGATGCTCAGTTTTGTCGTTGATTGGATGACCCAGTTTCTTATACGTTCATATGCTGGTTCTATAACTCAAGGCGTTTATTAATGGAATCCATTTGTAGAGTGCCAGGCTTCGATGCATTAGCGTGCATGATGAGTTTTGGCGTGGCTGATGACTTTGGTCTCGTCCCACTCGAACTGGTGGTGTTTGTTGTTGACCTGGGCTTGGTATTGTCAATAGGGCTCGACTTCCTTAGCAGGAAGGCTTATGTGCTACTGGTGGAAATGGTGTGTGTGTGTGTGTGTGTGTGTGTGTGTGTGACTGCTAGGTTTGACCGTTGTAAGGAGACATGATAAGGCTATCAGTGTCTACTTGTCGTAGTGGTTTTACACATGTCCATGCAGAATGAACCACAATAGGGGAAACAAGAAGGATGTATGACAAAAAAACAACACATATGAAGGGCAGTTGCAGGAACTGGGCCTGGCTAGTCTAGTGAAGAGAAGGACCAGGGAACACAGGATAGCAGTCTTCCAATATTTGAGGGGCTGCCACAGAGAGGAGGGGGATCAAGCTATTTTCCAAGGCACCCAAAGGCCAGACAAGGAATAATGGATGGAAACTGAATAAGGAGAGATTCAACCTGGAAATAAGGAGGAACTTTCTGACAGTGAGAACAATCAACCCATGGAACAGAAGTTGCCTTTAGAAGTTGTGGGAGCTTCATCACTGGAAGCTTTCAAGAAGAGACTGGACTGACATTTCTCAAAAATGGTGTAGGGTCTCCTGCTTGGGTGGTGGGTTGGACTAGATGACGTACAAGGTTCCTTCCAACTCTGTTATTCTGTTCTATTTTGACATAGGGATGTGGATTCTTCCTTTGGGTGCTGCCATTCTTGGATTCTTGGGTTTAAGTCTGAAAAAGCAAGGAGAAAAGCAGAAGGAAAAAAAGGCAAGGGAAAAGGATGTGGCATATCAATCAAAAAGAAGAAGAGGAGAAAAGAAAAGAAAAATGTAACCAGTTTGAATGACATTGAAAGGTGTTTTTTTTTTCAAAATTATATTTGTATTTATTATTGTATACAAATAAAGCCATTTAAAAATGGGTTTTTGTAGGCTGCCCAAGGAAGACCTTGTCTTAGGGTTGAAGGAGAGGATCATGAGAGAATGTCCTAAAATTCTGCCAAACTCAGCAACGGATCCAGATAAGACCCACCGGAGGCCACCAGAGCAGTTCTGAAGCGTAGACGGTGCTCACCCAAGCTCTCCCTCCCTGAAGCAGACCGACTTCTCAGCCGTCACTTTTATGCCCTTGGAGCCCCTGTGGAGCTCCTTTGCCTAATGGGCGGGATACTGGAGGGGTTCAAAGGCTACAACTAGCACTTTTCTCAAGAGCTGCACAATGAACTGTTGGGGCACGAGGGGGGGGGAAGAGAGGGGAACTGCTGTGAAGGAAGCCTGCCAGGAGCTCCTTTGTCTGGACAAGATGCTCTGCGCTTGTTTCCTTGCCAAGAACTCCGACGATTGCCAGGAGCTCTGCCCATCAGTACCCGGGTCGGCAGAGAAGCAGGGCAAGGGTTCCCTCCAGAGGAGAAGCCTGGCTTCAAATTTGAGTGGCAGAGATTTTCTGGGAAGGAAAGGAGAAAGGCGCGTATTGACTGACTAATGGTCCAGGTTCAGTTGGGCTTGTGTGGAACGGGATCGCAATGCAATGTTTTTATTTAGACCAGACTCTTTTGAAGCCATGTGGGGAGCCCATAACAAGTGTGCCGGATAAGTCCTTAGCAAGAAGTAGTGCTGGGAAGAGCTTGAAAACCAACTCAGAGGATTGTCAACTCCTCCACTCTCAAAAAATGTAACCTCTTCCATTAAACCTTTCTGGAAAGCTATTTTATGAGTGGATTTTGGAGAGTCCCCTTTCCCTCGGTCAGCCCTCCCTTGTAGGCCAGATAGGAAACAGGACCCAATAAGCAAATGTTACTTTATTGTAAAGTTACACTAACAGAATGTCACAAGTCTGAAATTCCACTGTCACCTTGACAGCCCAATACCTTAGGGAGGGTCCCTCCTAAAGCCTCTTGCCCTGCCCATGTTTGTCTCCCATGTTTGTTCTCTCATGTTGTGCCATGTGCTTGTGAAGTGATTGTTTTGTTTCTCCAATGTACACATGTACACTACCTGCAAATTCTTCTGTATTATTTTCTGGATATTAAATGAGAGGTTGTGGAGGACTGTTCAATTCTTCCATAGATGGCCTCTTTTACCCTCTTTTTAACTTTTCTGCCCTCTTTCAAACCATTGGTCCTCTGATAGGTTCATTTTCCTATGTTGTGCCATGTGCTTGTGAAGGGCTTGTGCAGATGTGTACATTATGCAGCTTCAGGCTCTGCTGTCTCTTATCTGACCGTTCCCACCAGCATCTTTTTGCTCCATCTCCCAAGGTCATTCTCACACACCACTGCAACTTCCTTACTCTTTACGGATGACACACCTTTGGAAGACTCAAAGAGTCTCCGGTTGAGGACACATCTTCCTAAGCCTCTGCCATTTCCCCCCCCCCCAGGTGGAACCATCCTGGAAACAAGATTGAAGGAATCTCTGAGGTGAGGCAGCCCTGGTGGGAGTTGCCAACACAAATTCCACCACAGAATCTCTTGGTTGGAATTGGATCAGGAATCCAGTGGGCTTCCGTCTTCTAAGGAAGGAGAGCTGGGCTTGGAGGTTTGGAGAGAATCAAGAGAAGAGCAGTTGAAGCTCTTCTGAAGGTGAAGAGGATGCTGAGAGAGACCGAGGCCTCTTGTCCATTCAAACAAGATGAGGACTGCACGTTCTTTGGGCGCGGACAATGCCTCAGAACCAGGCACGGTATGAGTAAATGGTGGGTTATTGATTGGAGGTTCCCCCACAAATGCTTAGGGGAGAAGGAGGGTGAAGATTTGCTCTTTGCAAGGCTGCCTGATGCATTTGACACAATTAGTTGTCATGGTGAGACCGGGAGATTGCCTCTCTGTGGCACTCAGCGCAGCTCAATTCCTCCAGTGCTCAGCTGTTGGTGGGGGCTCCGAGGGAGTCCCTGGATTTTCTCCAGTCTCTTTATGTTGTTGGATGCAGAGGGGGAGGGGAAGATATAAGCTGAGGAATACCTGAATTGCTACGTCCAGGAGAAATTTAAAAAGGAGCTATGCGATAAATTGGGTACGTCAGTAGAAGCCTGTTTGAGTTTCTGCCTGAAAATAACTTGGAAAATATTTGCAATGAGTGAATGCTTCAAAGGATGGGAGCAGCCTGCAGACGTCCTCTAGCTGAAAACTGATCAGCACAAAGAAATTAAGCCCTAAAACAGAAACTGGAGGTGGAGGCAACTCTTAGAAGGAAGAGAATGAAATCAAGGAAAATGCCCAATAATCAAGAGGGAAAACCAAAAGCAGGAGACTTAGAAACTATCTGGCATCTGTGGAATTCAGAACCACTGCCAGAGTAACGGGGGGGGGAGATCCCTGAAAGGGCAGGAGGGACACAGCTGTGCTTGCAGAAGGCGTCACCGGAGTGTAGTTGGTTCCTCACTACTACAGGGAGCTGAAACAAATATTGGCGGAGCAATTTCCAAGCCTTATCGGGTTCCTCTGAGACTTAGGCCTTCTTGCTAATTCATGCAGAGACAAACGAAATTGTTAGGAGCAGCAACAATCATATCAAGGGCGGCTACAACTCTACTGAAGATGAAGGAGGAAGTCCAGTTCTCCAGGAAGTGATCTCACTGACAGAGAGGATAAGGAGAGCAAGCGAGGGAATCCAGGGAAGGATTTGGCACGGGGACTGTTGGGGGGGAGGGGAAGGATCCAAAAAACAGGAGCGGTGAAGAAATCATTTTGGTTTTCTCTAAGGTAGGGGTGTCAAACTCAAGGCTTGTGGGGTGCTTAAGTCTGGCCGTGGGGCTGCCCTGGAAGCAGCAAGGAACTGCACAGCACTTCCTCTGCCAGCAAAAATGGAGCTAGGGAGGGCTGCATGCGGCCCAATTCTGGTTTTTGCTGGCAGAGGGTTGCAGGAGGCCATTGCAGCTGAAACAGAGCTCGGGAGCCCGTTTTCGCTGGCAGAGTGTCCGGGCCACCACAGGTGCCCCTGACATGAATGATGTTGAGCTGGCCATGCCCACCCTGGCCAAGCCCACTCCGGCCCTCAAGGTCAAACACAACCCTGATGCAGCCCTTCATGAAATCGAGTTTGACACCCCTGCTTTAAGGTATGAGCATCAATTTTCCTCCTGCCTAGTAAGAGCCCAAACTATTCTTGTGGAAATGCAAACTTGCGTGCTTAGTGGAGGGTTTGAAGAGGGAGTTGCTACGCTGCAGCACGTTGCAGGAAAGTTGACGAGTTGCTGGACAGCGTAGCTGAAGCTCTTCAGATGAAGGGCAGACCAGGAAGCATGAACAACAAAATCAAATGGAAGCCCAGGAGATCTTAAAGGCAAGAGGATCAGGGGCAGGCGGTCCTGATAGAGCTCAGCGACTGGGATCAACTCCCAACTTTGGAAGACAATCCAGAGCAGCTTCAGTGAGCTCTGACAACCCCAACGTCACACAACAGGCCAGAAACGCTGGGGGTGGGAGGGAGGCTGCTTTCAAACCACCACAACAACCACAAAAGAACAACTTTGTGGAAGTAGATGCACATGGTGGTGCTGATAGATTTCCTGCTTTGAGGAACGGAGTCTACCTAGGTCTGCATACGTCCTTGTTGTCCTGAGTTATGTGTTGTCTTTTAGGTGCTCATACCAGTGATGTGATAACTCACTATAACTATCCCTTTCTACTGTTATATGTGGGAGAAATGAAACTGACAGAAGAAACTTGCCACCTTCTGGACAAAAAGGTGAAGGGACTGGTAGCCTGAGTAGTGTTTTTGTCACTTTGTTCAGTCACAGAGCATGGTGGAAAGACAGCACAGCATTGTGGAAACAAACAAGAACAGGAACAATGAAATAGTGCTAAGACTGCAGGATCCTTGGTCTTCTCTGAGCTTGGTGGCTTTCTTGCAGACATTTCATTACCCAACTAGGTAAGATCATCAGTGCAAAGCCACCAAGCTGAGAGAGCATCTCACACACAGACACAGACACACACACACACACACACACCAGTTCAACCTTGAGCTGTTCTCTTCTGTTGACATTGCCAAGAGGAAGGTCTGGGCTCCTGGACCATGGAGCAGGCTGCATACCTGAGGGACTTTGTAGAGGGAATAAGAAATGGCCTGGAAGGGCAGAAGGAAGTCACTACAAGCACACCAGACATGTGGCTCTTGAGCCCAAACCACGGAACTAATTGGGAAAACGTCTCAGAGCAGCCCCTCCCTCATTCCCACAAAGATCAAGGAGGGAGGGGGAAGCACATTCAGACTTGCCAGGTTCCGTTACTATAGCAGTTGCAATAAAAGTAGTCTGAAGGTATATGGCATGGGTAATGTAGCCTGTTCTACCTGGTAGGTTTGGCAGACTTCTTGCCAAGCAAACAAATAATTATAGCTCACAAAGGCTGGAAAGAACATGTTGACCAGGTGCCTCACTAATTTCATCAGCAGAATATTAAACAAGCACAAAAGAGGGGAGGAGGGGGGGGACCCAGAACTGAATATGCCAGTAAAAATGAGCCCAAAATACAACAAACAACAAGAGAAGCATAAAATTAGTGGACTGGTGGCAAACAACATCATGGAATCAAGACGGCTTAAAACTCACAAACTCAAATTCTTCTACATCATTGCACTAATTGTAGGAAATGGGAGGTGAAAGCTTAAAAAATTGATAGGAGGAGCATTACTGAAACCTGGTGAGATTATGGGATTTCCATATAAGTAGCCATGGAAAGCTACAACTTAGTCAAAAACAGCCCCTCCTTCTTCAGTTGCCTGTGAGCTATTGAGAAGTATGCTACGGAGCAGGTCACTTGACCTCTGAAGATGCCAGTCATAGCGGCTGGCAAGATATTAGGGTGCCACAAAACTAGATGCAGACATTCATTCCAGAAACTCACCACCATTTGATTGACTTAGATTTGCTTCAACTCGCAATTGAGTTCAATGGATGTGACCTAATTTGCTTCACCAAAGCAAAGAGGCCGTCTGATTCCTGTAGACAAAGTGATTGGATGGAAACCCTTTCAGTCTAGTACTGGGGGAGAAGTCTCCTCTCAGGTCAAAGATGGTTAGAGGGTTCTGGAAGTTCTTTCTGTGCCTGCTCACGACACATCTTTGAAACATCCCTGCTTCATAAAACCCCACAGCACTCCTCAAGGCTACCTAACAGGTTCCCTTCATATGTGCTGGTTGTGTCAACTATCCCAACGTGGTCAGTTAGAAAATAAAGACTCTCAAATCCATTGTTAATGAAAGTGCACTTTACCAAAGCCAAGTGGTTACAGAAGCAAAGCCGGATCTGGGATTTTCATGTCCAAAGCATATGGTTATTTTCCCCTCTTGTTCCCATCTTCCCCTCCATTTATCTTTGAGTGTCCAATTAAACTCTAAAACATTGTTTGGGTAACAGTCCTTGGCTTTGCGGAGTGGATGGTTCTGCTTTCCATAGTGAGACCTTGCAAGGGCCGGCAGCTCTGATGGGCCGGCACCCACGATGCCTAATTTTAATTCCTTTCATGCTAACACCTCCCCCTTTGTGGTCTGTAGAGAGTCTCAGTCACCTAGGTCACAGTTATCCCCAAATGTACTTTTTCAGGAGGAACCTTCCTTAGGATGCAAAGGACCAGCTGCCTGCAAGGAATATAAATCTTTCCATTCTCCACTATCCTGTCAGAGCTGAAGAAGCTTCTTGGATGAGAAGCGAAACGTCTTCAAAGAAAAAACCAAAAAAGTCCAGTTACCTCCTGAAAAAGCACCTTTGGGACAGCCCCCCTTATCTCACCCCGCAGTTCCTTGTCTTCTCCCCGCCCCACGTTGTGTATGGCAGGCTGGCAGCAAGCGAAGCATGATGTAGCAAGATGGCAGTCCTGACGGAGTGCCTCTAGGAAGGCTGCCTCTGGTGAGAAAACCCTTTGTGGGTGGAGAAGGCAACCTACCTGAGGATACTTTGGCACCTGTCATAGCGAGTCCTGGTTGGCCAGCCTGAGTCCATGGATATTTTAGACAAAACCAATGATGGCCTGCCTGGAAAGCATCTGGCACACAGATCCAGAGGAGACGGGTGAGGTCCCACCGATCAAGATGGGGATGAAAGTTCAGTGGGTGAGGCAACATCTCTGCAGTCTGTTGGGTCAAACTCTGGAGGTGCCAAGCAAAGTCTCCCCTGACAGTTCCTGGCCCTCCTAGTAATGGCTAGAATTAGTGCAGAAAGCTAAGCTGGACAAAGACAGTTCTGGAAAAATAAACTTATGCATGCATTATATATGCATAATTTATATCACATCTCAATGTAACCTTGAAAATACTGGCATAACTCAAATTTATTCCCGTAAATAGCATCGCTCTCTTAAAGATCTATAGCTTCTGATTTGGAATCTTAATTCTAAGTTCCATGGACTTTCTAAAATGCAAGATTTTCTCTATGACTTGAAGGATTTGGTCTTTCTTCCAACTCCTGGAAAGGCCTGAACCAACATGGAATGAGGTAAGAGGAGACACGTATCTCCAAAGAGGGATCTCTCTTCCGCCCCTATGCAAAATCCCTCCTCCAGTTATGGCTTCCTGCTGCATTCTGAGGGACGTGGCTACGTTGAGTGTCCTCACAGAGGGGAGCAGATGCAAAGCCATTTAGTGCTTCCTTACCCAAAATATCTCTGTGTAGGAAGGCAATGGAGAGGATCTGACATCAAGTCACCCTAAGCAGGATAAGGCTGGGCTAGGCAGGAGCAGGTCTCTGTCAACTGATGCTTGAAACAGATTATTGGCATTTGGAGAAACAAAAGTGCAGAAATGATTTGAGTTACTGGTTGACACAGTCAGATAAGAAAAATCTAGGAGAGGGCACTGCTTATATTGGCTATGCCAGATTCAAATTAAGGGTTTGGAAGAGAGAGGACAGTTGCTTGAAAGGGCAGCTGGGAGAAGACCCATATTTTGAGAGCAGAGTTCATATGATCTCTCTGCAAGCCATTTATGAATTTTCACCAGGTGGGTCTTTCTATGAGCTTTCATGCACACAACACTTGATGTCTTGGTTTTCCTTCTACATAAACTGTTTTATAGGCAAATCTGTAATATTTGGACTAATATACTTATCTTGGTTTCTTTTAGTGTGACTCTCATGGTAAAATTCTGTTAGATGTTTTGGAATGCCAGTGCCCTTAATGAGCATGTTATCTACCCCATTGCAACTTTTTATGGAAGGGTGCAATGTTAGGGTCAGAATGCATCATCTTCTAGTTCAACCGCTGCCCAGTGAAGGAATCCACGTCTCTAAGCGCTCAGGAGAGGACCATCCATCCTCTGCTTTAAGCATCTCCAATGAAGAAAAGCCCACCTTTTCCAAGCCAGCCTGGTCCATTGTTGGACAGTCCTTCATGATATCCGCCCAGAATGCAGTTCCTTCTAATTTGTTTCTTTTCCTGTCTATCCAGACTTCTACAGAGCAGTCCATCAGAAAACAATTAACAGGATAACAACGTTGGAAGGGACCTTGGAGGTCTTCTAGTCCAATTTCCTGCTCAAGCAGGAGAGCTGACATCATTCTGGACAAATGGCTCCACACAGGCTCAATTTATACAACTTCTTCAACAATTCCAACTATGTTTTTCTTTTCCAAGCCCCTTATAATCTTGGTTGTCCTTGGCTGGACACACTGCAGTTTGTCAATGTTCTTCCTAAAAATACACTCTTTAGAACTGCGTGTGGTGTTCTAGCTACAGTCTGGCAATACCAAATAGAATGTCATTGATGTGTCCTGACCTTGACACAATACTTCTGTTACTGCACCAAGGATTTTTATTTATTTATTTATTGCAGTTGTATCACACTGTTGGCTCATATTAGTTTGTTTTTTCAAGATACAAGGTACACTGCAAGCTTCCTGGATGGATGAATAGACAGACAGATAGATCCATTTCTGATTCTGATCCTGTTGCCCAGTATAGTTCCCCCCCAATCCTACTGTCTTTAATTTTTCTTATCCAAATGGAGGATTTTGCATTTGTCTCTGTTGACATTCATCTCTCTGATTCCTGCCATTGTTTCAACTTGTCAAAATCATCCTGAATCTTGATTCAGTTCTGTAAGGTATCTTGTATTCCCCCATCTTTGTGTCATTTGTAAATCTGATAATTTTTCACCATTCACCCAAATCATGTTATGGAGTTGAAGAGGACAGGACCTACCCTAGGTTCTGTGATGCATCGTTTGATTACTTCCTTTGAGCTTGGGATGGAGCCACTGGTGAGCTCCCTTTGGGTATCTGTATCATACTGTTTCCAATGGCATCATCCATCTCCGAGAATCTCAAGGGAGAGTTTGTTGAGTGTTTTGCTAAGGTCAAATTCCACTCTGTCCATTGCATGGTCAATGAAGCTGGTCAGAAAGAAAGATCCTGTTTATCCAAAGAAATGATGAGTTCTTGGTTAGATAGAAGATGTTTGTTTGGTGTAACCTGCTCTAGATAAACTCTTTCCAATTCCTGCCAAGCAATGGGATATTTTCTAGATGCCCAGAGACTTCACAATCCAGAGTTTCATCTGGCATTAAGGGCAAGCTGACTAGACTGTAATATCTGGCCACCCTCCTTCCCATTAGTAAATGATGGATGTTGAACGGATGATAGTAGGTGATACAATCCTCAGATACTAAGCCCATCTCCACAATTTCTAAAAGACATAGAAGAGCACAAGCTATCTCAGCAATGACCAGTCCTGCAAAGGTCTGCAAATGGATTATTTGGTAAAACTATGTGGACCAGAGCATCGTGAGTTTTTTTAATCACTCTTCACTCACGAGAAGAGAACCAGCCACCTGGACTCCACTCCAAGGACAGCCAAGAACCCCGGAGTTTTCTTCTGCAAGGGTTGGCAGCTGTGTGGCATCCCCAAGCCTCGGCCCAGGGGAGGTGGGCTTTTGGATGCTGGGACACCTGGTGGGGCCTGTTCAAGACCTTTCTCCTCAATCCTGTCAAGTAAGCCAAGAAAATCACACATTTAAAAAATATACAAATGGCTAGGCTGATAGATGCACACACACACAAAAAGTTCTAATGGGGCTGTAAAATAAATAAACACTTAAAGAGCCCAGGCCTGTCTACTCAGGAGTAAATCTCTGGAGCCCACTGAATCTTGTCATAGAAAGGTTGGGGAAATTAAAAAAAGGGAATCTGTACATGTAAACCAGGGGTGAGTTGCTGCTGGTTCGGAGCGGTTCGCTAGAAATGTTAGCGGAAATTGGCCCCTGCTCACTGAACCGGCAGTGACGGCTGGCTGGCCACGCCCCCAGACTGGTCCTCTGGCTGCAAATCTGTCCTCTCAGTTGAAAATACTTAGAAAATAACACTCTGTGCATGCGCAAAGCACAAGCGCATAGGGTTTTTACCTGGGCGTGACGGGGGGTAAAACTCGCACTTCCGAGGTGACCCGAACTGGTAGGGAAGGGAAGTGGAGCCACCCCTGATGTAAACCCTTCTCCCAGAGCAGTTATAGAAGAGGCGGGACTTAAGACGAAATGCTTAGCCCAAGAATAACTTCCCTGCGATAAAAGAAAAAGCAGAATTCCCCTTCTGGAACATTCTGCTTTCAGCCCCACAGAGAAGCCCTAATTGCTCAAGCGGCCCAGCAGAAAAGCGGGGATTTTTCCCCAGGGAGACCCACAGCAGGTGGCCGAGCTGCGAGGTGTTCCAGGTGCTGCTCCTCAGAAAGTCAACCCCCCACATATCGCACCCGTCTCACTTCACCCAAGGCTGGCAGAGCAGGCGGCCCCGTCCAGATGCTTCCACCTCTAATCCTCAGTGCTCTCCGAGCCCCAGGGGTTTCTCCTCTCCTCTCTGCCTCAGCTCTTTTTCTTGCTTTTCTTCTTCCTTTTCAGCGGTGACCTGGAACGTCTCAGGGGTGAGATGATATAAGCACTTTAAGCGTCTCTTCTTTCCTTTAATGGTGGGTTGTTGTATATTCTCCATTCCACAAAGCATAAGCAGCAGAGGTGTTATTTTAGGGCTACTCCAGTTCTTTGAAAGGCGCTTTTTCAAGAGGCAACTGGACTTTCTTTTCTTTGAAGACGTTTCGCTTCTTATCCAAGAAGCTTCTTTAGCTCCGACTGGATGGTGGGGAATGGAAGGTTTTATGCTCCTTGCTGACAGTTAGTCATTTGCATCCTTTTAGAGAGTCCTTGAGGCCACCTGGGGGTTTGTTATGCCCTCAGGGTCACCTGAGTGGTGCAAATGGGTGTGGAGCCTTTTTTGGAACTGTTGAAAGGACTGTGTTGTAGACTGGAGATAGATGGTGTCGTATCCCTCCCCCTCTATTGAGAGCGGGCTGCTCAATTTTGACATAGATGGCCTCCTTGACCCCTCTTTCAAACCGGTGATCCTCTCTGTCCAAAATGTGGACTTTGCTGTCTTCAAAAGACTGGCCCTTTGTCTTTTAAATGCAGACGGACTGCTGAATCTTGTCCTGGGGGGCTTGTTCTCCTATGTTGTGCTATGCGTTTGTGAATTGGTTGTTTTGTTTCCCCAATGTACAGATGTGCACATGGCTCACTGCACTGTACTGTCCAATTGCTACTTGAAAAAGCATCTTTGGGACAGCCTTGACCTGGATGACTCAGAATCTCCATAGATATTTACTCCAGTTCTTCTTTATTTGCCCCCCAAAATCTCTTGCTTTCTGCACAATATTCAATCTGAATTTCTGCTGTTTAAAAATTGGGTCCAGTTGAGCCATCCCACATACAGCCCAGAGTCAAGAAGAGAGCCTACGCCATGATGGTCTATTTGCTTCATGCTAAGCTAGTAAGCTCTTGTTGAGTGAGGCTATTTCTGGTCCTGCAGGGAGCAGCTGGGGACAGTTGAGCAATTCTGACAGGCCACTGGCAGTGCTGGCCAGAGGAGGTTTAGCCCAGAGGGTCAGGATCAGGCCTGCAACAGTTGGAAATGACCATGAGAATCGTCCTCTGCCACCCACTTCTTATCCCCAGCATTACCCTCCCTGTGCCAGATTGCAAAACCTTTGATTGAGTTTCTGGCTTCTGCCTTAGTGGTGAAGACTCTCCTTTAGCCTCAGTGCAGCTGAGGACAACTTAAGGCTGGTCTCATTCACCAGCTGGGGCAAAAGAAAGGCCAAATCATGGGAACTCAGGAGAAAAGGGGCCTGGCCTGAGTTGGTCTCTGCTGCGGAGGGTCCTTGAGGTCTCAATTGACCCTCCTGCTGACTCGGAGGAAGAACAATTGCTCAAGTGGTGGGGATATTTTTATTCTCCTGGGCTTTTGGTCACACTCAGATCTGTGGTAAACATTTTACTTGTTGGGAAAAAGATTGCATCCACTTCCTTAGGTCATCCAGGATTTTTGTGGATGGCGTGTGGTTTCAAAAAATGTCATCTCTTTCTCCTTGGTGAACCCACAACTGACTTGGAATGTCTGCACATTGACGGGTGTTGAGGTTTGGACACAAGGTGACCTTTAGGTGATGAGGCTTGGAATAACTGAGCATCCCAGGAAAGTGGGATAACTTGAATGTCCCTTGGAGGGGGGGTGGGCAGAGGTGGGTTCCTACTGGTTCTATCCAGTTCTATAGAACCGATAGTAACTCCACGATGACGTCACGGAGCTGGTTCCATCGGTGTCTCTGTGGGCGCCGCCATCTTGGATTTTGCTTCTGTCCATGTGCAGAAGCTAATTTTTGATTGCTGCATGTGTGCCCTTCACGCGCGCACACGCAGCACGACCCTGAGCAAACCGGCAGCAAAAATATTCACAACCCACCCCTGGGGATGGAGAGGGGGGTGTCCAAAGGGGGGTGTCCAGCCTCTCCTAGCCTGCTTTCTGCAGGCACCTGGGCCTGTTCTGAGGCCAGGAAGATCCACTGACATCCTGGCTGCTGCTGGATGAGCTTTGAAGCAGCTTCAGTACCTCCCTGCTCAGAGACCTTGAAGAGCTGCTGGGAATCAGGGAAGAAAGACGGGTTCTGTCAGGTAGTCTGCCCAGTGAGGGAAATCAGAGGTGGAAGCAGAAGTGTCCCTGTGCTGGGTCACAGTGCCAGCCTGTCATTTAGATGCCCCTTCCAAGCCCTGCCCCCTCCCTCAAAACACCGGGGCAGCTCCCTCCCAGTGCAGTCTCCCCCTCCACCTACCCCCAGACCCCAGAGCAGCTCTTTTGTTCCCATCAAGCATTGCCAACATTGTGAAGGGAGCAAAGGGGGGCTGGGAATTGGAGTGCATCCAGGAAATGAACAGGGAGGAGGGGGAGGAGGAGGAGAGAATTTCACTGCATTGCCCATAGAATAGTGTGAAGCCATTGTCTGCCTACACAAAAGAACAATATTTTATTTCCTTATTTGTATCCTACCTTTATTATTTTTACAAATAAGGCCACGAACCTCTCCCACACACTTTCCTCCTCCTATTTGCTCCACACCAACAACCTGTGTGGTGAGTTGTGCTGAGAGAGAGGTGGGGAGGCTCAAATGTACCCAGCTGGCTTTCATGGTTAAGGCAGGATTTGAACTCACAGTCTCTTGCTTTCTAGGCTGGTGCCTTAACCAATGCTCCAGGGGTTCACCCAACACAATACATTTCTGCTCCCACAGTTTTATGACATTGTGCATGGAAGTTGTGCTATCTCAAGATGAGTCACACAGGGCCATGGCAGCGCTAGATGGCCTGAGGGGAAACAAACATTTTCTAAAGCAAGAGAAGATTTGGGGAGGTGGCATTTCTGGTGCAAGACAATAGTCCAGAGCCCAGACTCTCTACTGGTGTCTCTCCTTTGAGAGACATCCAATCGAAGGGTTTTATTCCATCACAACTCTTGTCGAAGGCTGAGAAGTTGGATGAACAGTTGTCTACTTGTATTGTTTTGCCTGACATTGTGTGCATTGTAGGCTTTGAAACGGAAGAGCACTGTGCTATTTTTGCAGCTTTGTATGCACTTTTTCTTGCACATGCAGGTGTTCCAAGTCATTTTCCCTAAAGCAATACTTTATGTTTGTTCTTTTTCATGCTTTCTGCATGTTTTCCTGTGCGCTATGTCTCAACATACCCATTTTCTGAAATCACAAGTTTGTTACAAAATTCTCAAAGAAGTGAATATTGGTGTTCAGGTACATTCAGGTTTGTGGCCAAATAAGAATGGCTGCCAAATGGATTCTTCCCAAACAGCAATTTGTCTATTGCAGCCCAAAGAGGAGAAGGAAGCTCAGTGGCCGAAGAAAGTACATGCAGCTAGTCCATCTGTTCAAACTACCCAGATTTTGGTGTCTCTGTGTGTGAAGGAACCGAATCCTGACTGGGCCAACTCTAAATGCCTTTGTCCAGAGTGCACTGAGGGGACTCAGGGCCATCAGAATTCCCTGCATGTAACTTTACGCCTTTTTCCAAAGCCACCTCACTAGTCAGCCCTGGGGAGAACATGTCTCTCAGCCTTCCTTTTCATCTAGGCCCAAGTACTTCCAACTGAGTGACTTTGGGACTGCCCACCATGTTTGCAAAGCTCTCCAGCTAAGGAGACCCTTTGCACATGCCTAGGGGACTCCATTAGGGTGAGTAACTTGGATATGAGAGGGGAGGAGGAGGTAAGTTGCTGATGCTGACCATTGTCTTCCGCCATTCACTGGCTGACCAACAATCTTGAGCCCTGATGGTGCAATGGTTAGAATGCAGCATTGCAGGCTAATTCTGCCGACTGCCAGCAGTTCAATTCTCACCGGCTCAAGGTTGATTCAGACTTCCATCATTCCCAGGTCAATAAAATGAGGACAGAGTTTGTTGGGGGCAATAGGTTGACTCTGCGAACCACTTAGAGAGGCCTATAAAGCACTGTAAGGGGTATATCAGCCAAAGTACTATTGCTAGTGCTATTCTTGGCTACTGACTCACAGGTAGGCACACCAGCAGCACTGCCCTGGCCTCTCTTGGCACCTGCTGCTTCTGAACCCTTCAGCTGGTTCAGGCAACTTGTATGTTGTAACAGTGTTCAATCAGGCATTTGTTAGATGGTCTTACGCCATCCTCTCTCTCTGCCTACAATAATGGGATATTTATTTATTTTGTGCACGTTTTTACTGTTTTACTGTTGTTGTTTTTATTTTTATAAGTGTAAACCACCCAGAATCACTTGGTTGAGTTGGGAAACTATAGAAAATAAATAAATCACTAAACGAACAAACAGGTAAAATACATAAATATGAGCATCTATAAAATGCCATGTGCTCCCATTTCCTGAGCTCCAGGTTAACCTTATCAGAATAAGAGCAAGAGGGGCCTGAGCCTAAGAGATTTCCCCAAAAGCTAGAAAGAAGGGACCATTCAGTCCCACAAGGGAGGGGCTGCTTCCCCCCCCCCCAACTGCTTCCTTTCAGGAGTACTGGGGGGGGGGAAGGGCGATTAGCCAGCTGCTTTGTTCCACATCCAGCCATTAATGATGCTGCTGAACAGCATACATTATGGATCTAGTGAAATCTTAAAGCTCTGAATTAATAATGCATTATTCATGCAGGACTTTTTGTCTTAAGAGAACCCTGGCCTTTTAATGTCACTCAGAGATTGTAGAGCAGAAATGTTGGCTTACTTTTTTAAGTAGCCGTGAAGGATTGCCCCAAAAAGTCACACAGGAAAAAAACCAGGCCGCATAAGCAAAGGAGGCTCATTCCTTTATCTCCTGTCTCCCACCCCCACCCCCTCCTCAAACCTCCAAGTGGGCTGATCTCCAGCATGGGCTCG
>JANHFT010003916.1:18037-30855 GCA_032467955.1 Pseudoxenodon macrops
GTGAGGAGCACCGGCGGGGTGGGGGTGGGTGTTAGCGGCGGCCCCTTCCCCCCCTGGAAGAAAGCGGCGGTCGAGCGGTCACGCAGCGGTGGTCGCGGCACTTCTTTCCTCACATTGCTGGAGGCGAAGGGAAGGCAAGGCGCAGTGACTCCGCTTTTTGTTCCGGTGCTGCCGCTGCTTCCACCGCAACACCTTCCCTACCGCCTCCGTTCCATTATCTGCGGACGCCCCTCCTGGGAAGAGCAGAAGCAAACCTCGGCGCCGCCTTCTTCCTCCTCCTGCTGCTGCTGCTGCTGCTGCTGCGGGCTGGGCTGACAGTCGCTCGCGCTCTTCTCGCCCTCATTCACCTTTCAATGCCCCGCGCACTGCACAGGATGACGTCGAGACCCGGCCACACTCTTCCTCCCCCGGCAGCTGCAGCCCCTGCCGTCACCGGGCGGGGGGAGGAGGACAGAGTTAAAAGAGCGCGCATGCGGGGGGAGGAGGAGAACAGATGCTTCCTCCGGCTCTTGAGAGGACCGGACTGGGACGGGGCGGGGCGTGGCAGGGCGGGGGCGGCGTTAGACCTAAGAGGCGAGCGAGAATAGCGCGGAGAGAACGAGCAGGTGTCGTGATGCAGCATCTCGGGCTCGGGAAGGGGACGAGCGGCGCGGCCCTCGGACCTGCATGCGGCGTTCCTCCCGCTTCTTACCCGTGCAGTTCTTGTCCCTACGCCCTCTCCCTTCGAGATTTGCTGCAGTGGCAAAGCCAAAAAGGCGGGGAGGGCTGGAAAGGGAGCTGCATTATTTTAACAGTTGAGATGCTCTCGAATCGTGTTGTTTTCATCACCTCTCAGGACCATCAGTTACCAGTTGTCGTTTTTTACTTGCAGTTGGCTCCTGCCTCTCCAGCCATGGCTCTTTCTCCTGAGTAGATTCTGGCCAGTGAATAAATACTGTAATTACAAATAGACACCGCAAGCGTTGCTTAATGTCATTAGGGAACGGGAGGGCTGGATTGTAGAGGTAGCTGCTTTTAAAAAAAAATCTAGAGAATGATTATGGAAAGCATAGGAGGGAGAAATGATTACGGTGCAATCGCCCTGGTCATAATTCACTCCTGGTATAAAAGTATTTATAGGAGTTCCCTTGCTGAAACTGTCATCTTCCTGACAACTTTGTTGTTCCTCTTTAGTCATTCAGGCATTCTCTGAGATCCAATGAACATCGTTTCACGAGGATTGTCTGTCAGCAACTGCTTCTCTCAGTTTTTGCAAACTTGTGCTGTCGTCTTCATGGAAAGGATATATCTAGTTACCTTGTTTTCTGACAGCCCTTTTGACTGCTTTTGATTTTTCCAAGTATCAGGTTTTTCTCCAATCACTTTGTATTTACCTGTCATCTATTTAAGCTTTAGCATCAGTATTAGTGCTTCCAGTGGTTTGATTTCATCTAGTTTTGAATCGTTTGTTCTTTTTGCAGTCCAATACATTTACCCAGCACAACTCAAAAGCATTTTTTTCCTGATTTGGCTTTTTTTTTTTACGATCAGATTACACAGCAACCACAGCCTTAGCAACAGAACCTGTTGGTCCATAAGGCATTTCTTCACTTAAATGTTTTGTCTAGTTTCTTGTCTCCCACGCTATCTCTTTCATGGCAATAGTCACCCTCTTTGTCTATTCTTGTAGCCCAGGAAGATAAAGTTTATTACTCCTGCAACTTCTCCACCTATGTGCACTGGATTAGTATCACCAGCCTCAGCGGAGAGGAGGAATCAAAACAGGCATGATGGCAGCTGTAATCAGAGCCCTGGCCTTTTTGTGTACATTAAACAAAGTTAAAAAAAGAGAGGTGGGGCTTCAACCACTGTCTTGCCGTATTGATCCTTTCTGCAGACACTACTGGTTAGCATTGCCCAGGTAACATCTTCATATTTTTATTGAGCAGGAATTCAGCTCACTTTAATCTTCAGCAAGAAACTCCTTAAGTCTTCTTCAGTACTACTTAGATACCCTCAGAATATCTAAAGTTTTTTATCTTTCTCCTTCCAATTTTAATTCCAGTTTCTATTTTTTACAGTATATTTTGCCAATAAATAATAGCAATAGCATTTAGACTTATATACTGCTTCACAGTGCTTTTACAGCCCTCTCTAAGCGGTTTACAGAGTCAGCATATTGTCCTGAACAATCTGGGTCCCCATTTTACCCACCTTGGAAAAATGGAAGGCTGAGTCAACTTTGAACCAGTGGGACTTGAACTGCTGAACTGCTGGCAACCAGCAATCAGCAGAAGTAGCCTGCGGTACTGCATTCTAACCACTGCGCCCCCACAGCTCAAAGAAGGTGACACAATACAATCTTCACACTGTCCTTTCCCGGTTTGAACCACATTTGCTCTAAACTCTGTTCTAACTGCTTCTTCTTGCAGTTCAGTGGTCAATGAGGTAAGGGATTTCTACATTTTTGTATGCACAGATTAAAGATGTCTTTGTATAACAAAAATAAATGGCTTTTTGAACTGCCCTGCATTTTTCATTTATCCTTGGATGTTAGCAATGTGATTTTGGGTGTATCAGGCCTGGCATCAGCCTGAGTTCTTTTTGCTTTAGGTATTTGCTTTATGTTTTACTCAGAAATAAATTCTACTTATTTCAGTTGTGGTCAGTCCCAGCCTACATTTATGAAAATGTGTTTTCTAGTCCTCCTGAAGACTTTTCCATCCTGCAGTTTGGAACCTCCATCATATCCAGGACCATTCTTTTAACCTTCCCTCTGTTTTGTGAAGTTTTGATTAACATGTGACTGACATTAGAAATTTGATGAAGTTAAACTGTTCAATATTACTTCTGAAATATGGACTTCTGAATGTAATTTTAATATTTTGGATTCTCTTAAGACTTAACAAAAGTTATATGCAATAATAGAAAATGACAATTGTCATTGTTCTTCCCATTGTTGGAAATAATTTTTAAAATGAATGTATTGCCTAGAATGTTGTCCTTATTTCAAAATACCTTTTAGAGAATTTATTCACTATTTAAACAATGGCAAAAAGACACATCCAGATAAGGAACCATATCTGTCCTGCCCTCTCTTCCTCAATTAAGGGATACAAGAAAAAGGCTTCTAGATCTTTCAGTTGAATGGATTAGACCAGGTGGATCTCTTTCCATGAGAGAAGAACATGGTCTCCTGGTATTTCCCCACCAAAAATTGAGGCCTATGGTCCTTGCCTTACTCCATTCTTGCCAAGTTTAACTTCCCTATGGCAATACCTATACATTTCATCTTTTCAGCACAAAAAGTGGGGGATGCTAAAGTTGTACATTGATTAAGGCTTAATCTTTCTGTCATTACTTATTCAGGATTCCTAATGCAAATTACCTCTTTCAAAGATGGCCATCCCCTAAAGACCATTATTTATGAATAAATTCTATTGATTGAGTAGGCAAAGTGTACCTGTATGCGGAAATGGATTGCTATCGGGTTAAACTACAACCAAAGATTCCGAAATATATGAAGTTATGCTGATTAAGGAATAATGCAGATGTTCATGATCTAAGATGAAGTACTTCTGCTTATAAACAAACAATGGACTATGTTGGGGCCTGCTTATGAGCTATGCAATGAATTACATAATTTAATTGAAAATCTCAAGACATTCAGTTATATTGACAAAAGAATCAGGAGGTTACATTGGTGAAATATGATGTTTTGTTGATTTATTGTCCTGCATCAGCTGAAGAACCCACTTTTAATAGGTGATATGAACAGTTTCATGACAATTCTAATATTTTGAACAGAGAATAGCAAATGAAAAAATGGTTTATCTATTTATACAGCTGGCATGCAGATATTATATGCATTCTGTGCATATACTTTATTCAGAAATTTATACTCGTGCTTAATATACATATATTTTGTATGTTTATTCTTTCTATCCTCAGAACCATTCTTGCAGAAACTCCTCTGTATAGTAATAAAGATTGTCATTATGCTCATCTAACATAACTTTCATTAGTGATAAAGCCACTTGTTTCTCACTTTTTGTACCTGGTTGCTGGTAAAAAAAAAATTATACCCACAGGCTGCTGATCAATAAGCATTAAGAAATAATGTACCTACTCTGGTGACAAAGTGGGGATTTAAAGATTTAAAGGTCTACTTGCCATGTTCTTATATAGCAATTTATTAATCTTGGCTATGAATATCAGTACTGGGCAGAAAAATAAAATAAATAACATTATCAACAATAATAACCTTAGAGAAAAAGAAAAAACTCAGTCATCATTGTACTAACAATTTAAGGCATATTATCTGGAAATACAGTTGATAGTAGTTTAGTCCTACAGTTGAACAAGTATGTTTGAGTGTGGGAGCAAGGGATACTTCTCCATAGAGTTGCACAAATTCTCTTTAAAAGGGGAAGAATGTTGGTAGTTAAAATAAGCCACTCAACATAAGCCAGAAAAAAAGTTGAGGAACCTTTAAAAATAAGTTTATCATATAGTAGAGGAGGATATCAAAATTTAATGTTTGTGCTGTCATATACATATAATGTTATGTTTAAATCGAGAGCTTGTCAAGTAAAACTGTTCATGTGGTTTCAAAGCCTAGTATTTCTTACTGTTAGCAGTCTTTTATGTTCTCAATAATTCATTAATTAAATGGAAGAGAGTTGTGATTGCTTTGTCCTAATGTTGTCGTAACTGCAGAAACCATGACCTTGTGGAAGGAAACTTCAAAACCAGCCACAATCTGAAATAAAATACTTTTATGAATGGTAATTAGACACAAACATTAAAAAGTTACTAAAAATTTTTAAAAGCAGTAAACACACTAAATCTCAGTTATATTTCTTCATGCTAAAAGTACACTATACTCTCATCATTCTTGCTAGCATGTATTCACTTCATTCTAAACATGGAATCAATTAGTGTAATCATGAAATGATTAAAAATATACTGTCTTATCCCAATAGGTAGATCAGACGAGGAAATCAAATCCACAGAAAGGCCTGAAAGTACTCTTATTATTAAGATTAGTTATAAAACAGAATCTTGCAAATCTGATTGTGCTCTACCTCTTTCTTCTTCTACTCCAGTGAATCCAATAGGCATTTGTCTGAGACACTACCAAATATTATCTTGATACTAAGAACTTCAAAAATGTTTCAAGCCCTTTTGCTTAAGTAGCAGTTTTGCATAGCAAGTCAACCACCTTACTCTCTGCAATATACCGGTACTTACAAGCTTTCCAGTGTTGTCATTCAAGTTAACTTTTGAATTGCTAAATTGGAAAGAAGATTCAGATTCTGCCTATCATTTTTATCTAATTTGGTGTGACTTTATACCCCCATTTATTTTCACTATTAATTCCTATGTACCATTTGTCTCCTACATGTCTTATCAGCAACATATTTGCCTCAATCACTCAATTCTGAACAATGTGTATATTTTCATTACCAAAGATCCCTGTTGACATTTTAGGTTTGTCAGCAACTAGAGGTGTTGGTTTTTATTGATTTATGTGCAAAAACCTCAACTTTTACATTTTTATTTTTCAACAAAATGGGATTAAACCTGACCCTAGAGCAGTGATGGCGAACCTTTTTGGCATTGCGTGCCAAAAGTCCAAGCGCGCTCGCGCGTGCCAGCACCCATAATGCAATGCACGCCCTCATTTCGCATGCGTGGAAGCCCCCTCCCCTGCACATGCGCAACCTTGCAATGATCACTCTGTGCATGCGCGTACTCCCCCCGTGTGCCCCTCACTTCAGAACAACCAAGTACTGTCCCGTTCCCTGGTGAGACAAAGCAGCAGCCATTCCCCCGCCGGTGCATGGGTGAGCCGAGAGCACCGACGATAGCACTCTCAGGCTCCCCATGCACCAGCGGGGGAAGGGCCAAACATGCAGCCTTGCCTGGGTTCCTACCCACTGGCTGGGGAATGGTGGTTCCTAGCAGGGAGGATCCAGGAAGGCTGCACGTTTGGCACTTCTCCCGCTGGACATTCCCAAGCTGGTGATAGCGCTCTCAGGCTCTCCACGCAGCAGCGGGAGAAGCGCCGAGCGTGCAGCTTTGCCTGGATCCTCCCTGCTAGGAACCGCCATTCCCAAGCTGGCGATAGCGCTCTCGGGCTCCCACACAGTAGCGGGAGAAGTGGTGAATGTGCAGCCTTGCCTGGATCCTCCCTGCTAGGAACTGCCATTCCCAAGCTGGCGATAGTGCATGGGGAGCCTGAGAGCGCTATTGCACATGTGCAATGGGCGACTGCTCTTCCAATTTTTGGTGTGACAGTGCATTTTAAAATGAACTGGCCGGCATACCGAAACCCGAAAGAGCAACCAGTGATGGCTCCGTGTGCCAGGAGAAATGGCTCTGCATGCCACTTCTGGCACGCATGCCATAGGTTCGCCATCATGGCCCTAGAGGCTGTGGAATTCTGGGAGTTAAGGTTCACTCATCTTAAACTGGCCAAGGTTGAGAAACACCTATATAGAGTATCCTATAAGATAGATAAATATCTCCCCAAGGTATCCTCAAATTCACAAAGCACTTCCAAACCATTACCATTTCTACTCTCCAATTTCTTGGAAATTTGAAGATGATCTACATTTTTTTTGTTACTTCCGACTTCATATTCCTTTCAAAAAGGAATAAAGAATGCCACTTATTCAGCATTGCAGATCTTAGATAACAAAAATCCCCTCATTCCTATTCCAACTAAAGAGGAAATAAAATGAATCCTTGCATTCCCCATTCTCATCTGCATGCTTATTTTATGCACTATGAATTTTTCTTATAGAACTGCCTCTCCTGCCTCCAAATGTAGAGCAGTTCCTAAAAGTTGCACAGAAATAAGCTGCAGAATTATATTGAAACTATATTGAAAAATACACACAATTTAATAATATAATCTTAACTACTGTAAAAAATAGTCTAGATGTGTGAGCTTATTAACCGATAATAAGATTTACCATTTGGTTAGATAATAATTAAGATAGTAGAATAATATGTTACCTATGTAACATTTTTCAAATCAAGTGGTTAATATCATTCTACTAAAATTTCAGGTACATGGCAGATGCTGTTTGAAAATAAATGATATGATAAGAATTCACACTTTATGATACTTATGAAACATTTAGACAATTATTTTGTCTAGAAAACAATTTTTTATGAAGTTGTTACTTGATGTCAACTACTTGTATTTCTTAAAGTTAAAGATCTCATTTCAGTGAAAGACGATCTCACATAAAGGTTCAGAATGTTTCACAATTAGTTTCATAATTAGTCCATTTTCAGTGGACCTTATTCCATACATTAGTATGATGTTGAAATCATAACAATTGTAATAAAATGGGTATCACACTATGGACTGCTGCCCTTGGGTTAAATGCATGGCACACATGTACAGTCATTCTGAACTCTGCACTCCTACACCATTGATAAAAATCAATTGTACCAACTAGAAATTATGAAAGAGTTGACATCCTACGGTACTAGCTACCACTGCAACCCTACCTCTCTCACACACTTCCATTTAGGATTGAATCAAACTAGAATTCACCAAACTGCAAAACTTGAGTCTTCAGGACTGCTTTTAGCACAGGTAAAATCCTCTTTCCCTTATCTGCCTTTGACAGAAACACAGTTGGTTTGTCCTCATTTGATCCATTTTTTAAATTAAAACATCCTTGAATTCTGATGAAAAAAGAGAGACAGAATTGCATATCATCAATGCATTTGGTCATTTTTGTTACATTTTCAAAAACATGGTGATTAGCATTGGAGAAAAGATGGAACTTTGTGGGAGCTCATAAACCTATAGTTATGTTATTGAATGAGTTCCCCAGCATTTATTATCCTTCTAAAATCAGCCTTTCAATAAGTAGTGAAGCCTCCATAAAACAGTGCTTCTTTAGCTCCATCAAAGACTGATATGGATGGTGTGACTAATGGCAGCAAAAGCTGCTGAGAAATTTAACATAATCAAGGAAAATAGTAATGTAAAATTTATTCTTGGTATTGATCATCCACCAAGACAGTAATGCTGTTATTTGTCCAATAACTAATTAGAAGTGAGCATAACTGAAATGAATCTATATCAGATTTTTTTCAACCCAGCTGGCTTTCAGATCAGTAGTGGTATTCACTGATCTTCGCTACCAGTTCAGACATGTGAGTGTGCACGCCAGTTCTGCGCATGTGCAGAGCATCCGTGATGATATTCGGGTGGGTGGGCAGAGCCTCCCGCCACTGCCGCTACTGGTTCACCCCAAACCGGTGCAAACCGGTAGCATACCATCACTGTTTCAGATAGCTCAGAATTTCAAAATAATGTTTAAATGTATAGCCAAGAGGTGCCAAACTCGATTTCATTGAGGTCCGCATCAAGCTTATGTTTGACCTTGGAGGGCTGGAGTGGGCGTGGCCAGGGTGGGCATGGCCAGATTGATGTCAGTCGTATCAGGGGCGCCTGGGGTGGTCCGAGTTCTCTGTTAGCAAAAACAGGCTCCCGAGCTCCATATTTGGCTGCAATGGCCTCCTGCAATCCTCTGCCAGTAAAAATGGAGCTCACAGCCCTCCCGAGCTCCGTTTTTCCTGGCAGAGGCACTGCAGGCCAGTCCTTCGCTGTTTCCAAGGCAGCAAGACCTAAGCATCCTGTGGGCTGGATTTGGCTCCTGAGACTTGAGTTTGACACCTCTGGTGTAGCCAGTTGGAAGAATATAGTTATTGTTTTATTTTACAAGGATAACAAGATATGAAAAAATATGAGGGATTAGTTTGTTCAGTTTCTAAGAAGACAGAACTCTAATTAAAAGAGAGTGAAATGTTAACAATGATCCACGTCTGGGAAAAACAGTGTGGGCAGATCAGATTTTCAGTGTTCTTATCACTTACAAATGTCTGAATATGAGAACACATTTTGAGATTTAAAGGAACTGTATGAAACAGTGAGCAGGCTTGAATTATGGAATGTTTTGTGTAAAGCTGAAGCTTAGTTGCTGAAGAAGATAAGAGCAGTTTCTAACAGAAGTGAAATGTGCATGGGCATAAATTGATTATGTAGTGACTATTTCAACATTCACCAGAGCATAAGACAAGGAAACGTGATTTCCCCTTGGTTTCTTTGTGTCTATGGATAAATGTATAAGGAATGTGGTGATGTTAATGTTGTATTGGTGGGAGATCTGAATCTGTGTGCTGTTAATTTCATGCTGCTGGCTAAACCTGAATTATATGCAGGTTAGATAGCTGATCCACTGATAGCTGATATGATGCAACAAGAATAAGGATCTGAAAGTTAATATTTCAAAGACCATTAGGGTTTTAACATTTCCCTGTCAAACTGTACCACTTCAAAGGGTTAGGCAAGTATAGAGTGATCAATTACAACAGGGGTGTCAAACTGGATTTGTTTGAGGGCCAGATCACCATTGTAGTTTTCCTCCACGGGCCAGTCGGGGTGTGTGTGTAAGAAATGGAACAGACGCCTCCTGCAGCACCCTACCAGCCAAAATGGGTGCGGGTGACCGTGTGTAGGCCCCCCCTGCTCCCTGTTTTTGCTGCCAGGGGCACCGTGGGCTGGTCCTTTGCTATTTCCAGGCAGGCCTATGGTGCTTCTGGCAGCAAAAACTGGGAGCAGGGGGGGGGTTTACACCCTGGGCCGGTCCTTTGCTATTTCTAGGCCAGCCCCACGAGCAAGATATAAGCACCCCACAGCCTTGAGTTTCACACCCCTGCATTACAAGTTATCCATAAATGGTGAAACATTAGAACATTTGTGTAAATTGGTAGTTTAAAGTGTACAAAATTTAGTAGAAATATAGGTGTATCTTTTTCCAGAACAGGGCTTATGGAAACCTAAACATTAAGTTGACTGCATTGGAAATGAAGTATTTAAGAAATGTGTATGATAAAACAAGAACGGAGTCAAGAATGAAAGGGTGATAGGTGAATGTGAATTGAAAATCAGTATGAATAAGCAGTATGAAAGAAATATATCCCTTTTCTCATGTAGAGAAAACAAATGAAGTTCACATTGTAAAAAAAAAAAAAGCACAGAAGATTTTCTTTTACGCTTTGCTCTGAGACATTCTTAATTCAGGGATTGCCTGTACTTGGTGGTTATATTAGTGCCTGTGAACTCATTGGAAAATAAAGCCAGCTATTAATGTTGTATTCCTTTCTTGCGTATATTTTAAGTAATAGTGTTTGAAGCCATAACTTTAAAAATAGCCTTAGAAAAACAAAAAACAATCTTCATGAAACCAACAGGACCTGCTACCAAGGAAAACTGTAGCAGAAATCCTGAATTCAACTTTCCGTCCACTATCACTGTCAGAACACTAAATGTACACAAATCTTCTATAGATTTTGCCATAATAGTAGATCATTGTCAGATGTTCACAAAAGATTATTCTAAAATTGGTGGTAGACAAATAGGTCTTTATCATTATGAAACAAATGTTGCAGTTAACTTAGTGGTTAAGGAAAGCAGGAGACTATGAATTCACATCCTACCTTAGACATGAAAGTCAACTGGGTGACTTTGGGCCAGTCACTCTTTCAGCCCAACTCACTGCAAAGGGTTGTTATTGAAGGGAAAATAGGAGGAAGATGTGTTGGATATGTTTGCCGCCTTCGGTTATTGTAAAAATAATAAAGGTGAGATACAAATTAAATAAATAAAGCAATAAACCACCAATTCTGTTAAATTACCAGGGAACATCATCCAAATCAGTAGTTGGTTGCAAATCCTGTTGCTACCAGTTTGCTCGTGCACACGCACATGACACTTCTGCGCATGCTCAGAAGCGTCCAGGCGGGTGGGCAGAGTCTCCCGCCACCGCCGCTACCGGTTTGCCTGATCCAGGAGCAACCCACCACTGATCCAAATGCTCCAACTTCTGATTCCTAAAATAATACTAAAATCATATGTGAAAGATATTATGGGTTCAAAAAGGTATATTGCAAAAAATGCCTTTAGGCATTCCAGAGTTGGCATCTTCCTTTGTTGGAATGGAAAGATATCATGAGAATTTTATTGCTGTAGTTCTATGGCCTTTAATATTCATTACACTATATTCAGCAAGATAAGATTTTCTGTTGACTGAACTCTTCATTGCACAATGTCTGAGAATTTCCCAATTCCACTTCAGTTTCAGCCGCCAATAAATCTGTACAGTATGGATCCAGCTATGTAATAGATTTGACAGATCTCTTTTAAGTCTATGGTTGTGTTTGCACGATAGACATAACCTTGTCATCTCTCCTCAGGCAACTATTCACTTCTGAACACTGTGATGCATGATTAGGGATGACCTGGTCTGTCATGTGTTAGCCATTTTTTTCAGACTTGTGAAGCACCACAAAGGAACTTGCTCCTTTGTGTTTCTAAAATAAAAATTGCAATAATAATGAGAAAGAGGATGAAAGAGCCATGGTGGAATGACTGATGTGGTTGGGGGTTCATTGAGGAGGGGATTCATAAAATATAACACAATATACACAAAAATAAGATGGGTATTCCTCTCTTTTATGACAAAAATATTGCATGTTTGTGAACGTATTTCCAGCAATAGCATAATGTTCAGAGTTGAGGCTACTTACACTCTCTTATCCCAAAGGTGATTTTTCAAGAGGCAACTGGACTTTCAGGTTTTTCTTTGAAGATATTCTGCTTCCCATCCAAAAAACTTCTTCTGCTCTGACTGGATGGGGGCAAATGGTGAAATTATTCCCCACCATCCAGTCAGAGTGGAAGAAGCTTCTTGGTTGAGAAGCGGAATATCTTCAAAGGAAAACCAGAAAGTACGGTTGCCTCTTGAAAAAGCACTTTTGGGACAACCATCACCTGGATGACTGAGAATCTCCATAGACTGTACTCTCTTACTTTGCAGGAGAGCAGAATTTTACATAAGGCATCCCTCAACAATCTGATAGGATAGGGAGAATTAATTTTTACAAGATGGTCAAAGCCCAGAACTGTGCTGTGGAGAGTTTTAAAGGTTAAAACCAGCATTTTGAATTGAGCATGGAAGCTTACTGTCAATCAGTGTAGCAACTGTAGAAGCAATGTCTACCTGCCAACAATCCAATCATTGTCTTCAGTACCAATTCCGAGTAATCTTTAAGATGGTCCCACACAGAATATATTATAGTAACATTGCATGGTGACAAGAGCATGACCCACCATCATAAAATTTCATGGCTTGAGATAATACTATATGTAATAAATCACCCAAAGCTGGACAAAGGCCTGAGTTGTTACAACCTCTACTTGTTATTGAAACAGAAACTGAAGTCCTGAAAGACCTTTAAGTCAGTCACCTGCTCCTTCATGAAGAGAGTACTGTATCCCTGTTCAAATCACAAGGGGGACCAAGGTTCCAAAAAGTAAAGTCACTTATGGAAAAACATCACCGAAGCAGAACATCCAGTCCTTCCTAGCCTCCAGACACCAGTTGAAGGACTTTACTGCATATCCAGTCTGCTTTGGAGTAGCAATACATATTTCATATCATCATCACCCAAACTGAGAGAGGATCTTCATCAATAACTTCATTTAATAATTAAATAACAGTGGGTATAGGATCAAGTTTTATAATACTCCTTGTTGTAGCAATCAAAACAAGATTGCTTTGTGCAGGACTACTGTCTAGAAGCATTCACTTAAATAGGAGCAGAATCGCCATAGAACACTGCTCCTAACTCTCTAGTCCACGACTCTGTGGCTCCGGAGCCGCATGTGGCTCTTTGGGCCCTCTGCTGTGGCTCCCTGTAGGGTGATCCCACCACTGGATGGCTCCACCCCTTGCCCTTCCCTC
>JANHFT010003916.1:31289-42971 GCA_032467955.1 Pseudoxenodon macrops
CTGCTCTTCCAGTTTTTGGCGTGCCGGTGCATTTTAAAACCAGCTGGCCGGCGCACCGGAACCCGGAAGAGCAATGGCCGATGGCTCCGCATGCCAGGAGAAATGGCTCTGAGTGCCACTTCTGGCACACGTGCCATAGGTTCACCATCACGGCCCTAGAGCAATGTATGAGAACAAAATAGGGCAATTTTAACTGAAATCAGTGTAGAGGTTTTGGATCTTTCTAAGCATCTTGAAAACGAGGTATCCTGCAGAAAACAAAAGTTTGGGAATAAGAGTCTCTTGCTGAGGAAGAGTGAGACATTTTAAGAAGAAAAAGAGCTGGTGCTTGTTTCAGCAAATAATCTGTTAAGTGATTGAATCTTTTTTAAGGGATTATGGTGGCTCAGCTTGAGAAAAACAAACATTGATACAAAACGGTGAGAAAAAAAGTATCAGGAGGATACCAGATGGTATTTATTCTTATTTATGGAATACTACATGTTCTCTAGGTATGATAGCTAATCTATTTTGGTTCAACAGATCTAGCACAGCTGTTTTGTCGACTTTTCCCACTAGAGGATTAAAGAAAAATGCTTAGTTTGAGTACTGCATACTGTCATCATTTTTCTGGTTCTCTAGATCGGAACATCTGAGTAAGGAAAACAGGAAAATAGCATGCAGAAGGCTTGGTCTCAGTAAAACATATTGCTTTCAAATGCTGTGAGGGAACAGACTCTTCTATTCATTGCCAAACAATAGATAAAAAAAAACATCGTGGTACAGGAGGTGGCCTGATTGCTTGAATGAGATTAAGTGGTCCCCCACACTCTTTTCCATTATGATGTTTTATATAAATGAATAATGGATTTATTTTTTTTACTGGAGTTTCCTGCAGTGCTGCTCTTTGCAGTCTATCTAGAGCAATCGTTAAAGAGTTCAGATACAGCAAAAGAAAATCTGCTTCAAACTCATCCTATCTTTGTGTGTAGAAAAGAGCTAAAGAGCTAAAATCTCTATGTCTATGAGATGGTTGCAGATTTATTACATTAAAAAAACCTCTGTAATTTGAGATAAGTATTATGGTTCAGAAGTAATACCGTAGGAGAAAGAGCTGCAATTATTTTGGAAAATGGCAAGCACAGAATTATTCCAATTGCTTGTGTTTGCCCAAGTTCTCCTGATCCAAGCTATGTCTATTGCTTTTCCAGATAGAACTTGCTGCTGGCATCAACAATTTAAGGAAGGCTACGGTGAGATTTCTGGCTATACCATAGTTTGTAGGAGTAATAAAGAAAGGAAGAAAACAAAGTCAAAGCTCTCTAGGTTTTTTTTTTAATTCTGCTGTGCTCTAATGTTGTCTGACATATAGCCTAATAAAGAAGTTACCTCAATGTTTGAAACATTGTACAGTAATTCTAGTTCTATGGCAAATACTTCTTGCTTTACGGAATAGGCCAAGTCCGTTCTGTGGCCAACAAAAATCTGAAAACTTATTGTGAATGGCTGTTGAATATGCTGTCTTCAGCCAACCATTTAGGAGAAAAATATCATTTTTAAAAATTAGAACTCCATGTTATTTCTTAGATTTAGTTCTAAAAAAAAAGATAAACAGTGCAATAAAATTCAACCCGTACATGTAAAGGTTAAAAGGGGAGATGTGGAAACAATTCATATAACTACATATTAATTATATCTTAATATTCTTCCCACACATTAATATATTCACCTGAGAAAACAATTATAATTCTTCTGGACAACATAAGATATGAAATCAAACCACATATTTGAGAAAGCTTTAACTCTAACTTGACCAGAGAATAGCTGAAGAATGTAGGTCAGTTTCTCAGCTGCTGTGATATGCCAAACATTTTGGTATCAAAGGACCAACACCACAGATTTATCTTCCTAATGTGTAGTTATGGACATTCTGGTTGCATTCAACAAAAATACCACTACTTTTTTTTTAATGTATTAGTGTTAGACCCTGAAAATACATTTGTCAAAGCAAATTTTAGACACAAGTTAATTCTTTGATTTCTAGTTTTATCAATAACCCAAAATACCCCAGACTAGAAGAAAAATTCAGACATGATCACAAGTGAAAATAAGTTCAAGTTTCTTCATAATCATTCCAAAAAGCTTTTATGCACGTTAGTTTAAAAATAATTATATATAATCTATTGAATAGTTTAAGATAATTTTCTTTAATTTGGGCTGAGGATGATGACACTGATTTTCATATTTTATTCTACTCTTGAAATGTTTTCTCCCAAGTCATTTTCAAACAAATTAGAGCTGAAGTATTTTTTCTGGGACAATATTATATAAATTAATCTGAATGAGTCAATAACTGTTTCAAAGTTTGTCTATGGTCTGTTGCTTTTTTATTTTTGAATTAAGAAGAAAGGATCTAAACTAACTGAAATAGCTGAGCACATTCTGAAGTTAACTAATCACTTCTAATTTAATAGATCTAAGCCTTCAGTCTGTATAATTTCTGATTGAACTTGGTTTATAACATGTAGTAATATAAATATAATATAGGACACCTAAAAATAGAAGTAAAGGTAACAAAAGGTTGCTACTGTTTTTACCCATTGCATTCAGATTTTAAAATTAGCACTAAAAAAAAAAATTATAAAAGGCTCAAAATCTTTTAAGAGTGTCCGGTAGGAATCAGTAATTTTGTGTATTCGGTGGTATTCTTCAGTGACTTCGATTTCAAATCAGATTTTGATTTTCACTTCTGCTAATAATCATTTGATTTACTTTTTTGTAAGTGGAAAGCCTCATAATAAAAAGATACATTTGGAATTCCAACTCCATCACTCTGGGGATACTGCAACAGTTGTAAAATGGTCGTAAGTCACTTTTTTTCAGTGCCATTGTAACTTTGAATGGTCACTAAATGAACTATTGTTAAGTCGAAGACTACTTGTATTACTAAAATGCATAAATAAAATGAAACAAATCCGTAATGTTGCAGCTAAGTAATTTTTAGTTTTAACTATATTACTGTTTTAGAGAATCTGCTATTATTGAACCCATTCTCTTAAGCAGGATCCTAACAGTCACCTAAGGCAAATGTTAAGAGTGGTTTAAGTCAGAGGCTGAGCCTAAGAAATAAAGTGTCTGTACTTTAAATATTAAAGATAACCTCAGTATATAACTGAATTTTACAATATCTGGCAAAATTAAGTGCCATTTCATTCAGTGTGTAAACCAATGATGTAATATGAGTAGTTGGGGTGTACCTTGATGCTGCACTCACAAACACGCTTCTCGTCCATTTATTTATTCATTAAATTTATGTGCCATCCATCTTTTCCAGAGATGATTTTATTTTGATTTTAATGAAACTGAAATTAATTCAGTTCAATTTAACTTCAAGCATGATTGTTTTCCTCAGGACAAAAATACTTCAATTTACTGGCGCTGGGATGTTAACAACTATAACATATTTGCAGCTAAGTGGCTAGGATCCCTTGTAATAAATATATATATATAATCCTGTAGAATCCTGAGTATATAAACATTGTCTATTAACAATATTAACAATATTACCAATGTATCTCTGCAGCTTTTTTAATGTAACTGACAATCTGCCTCTAGTACAGTGGTTTTTTGGCCATGTCCCACCTAAGCATCTCTAGAATCCTGATGCCCATGACATATAATTCTTACTATTCAAAAAGTGAACTCCTATTCATGCGGAGGAAGTCTAAAAGGCCATTAACTTGGTTTAAACAAAGTTCCAAATTGCCCCCATTAAAAATCAAATTGCCCCTCTGTGGGGCATGGGCCCCACGTTGGGAACCACTGCTCTAATGTATTTTGGTATGGAGACTCTACAGGTAGTCCTAAACTTACAACAGTTCATTAAGTGACCATTCAAACTTACAATAACAATGAAAAAAGTGATTTATGAACATTTTTCATAATTACCTTTGAAGGATCCCTATGATCATATCATCATGATTCAAATCGTTGGCAACCGGTTCATACTTATGACCATTGCTATATCCCAAAGTCATGTGATCACCTTTTGCCACCTTCTGACAAGCGAAGTCAATGGGAAGCCAGATTCACTTATCAACTGAGTTACTAACTTATCAACTGCAGTGATTCACTTAATAACTGTGGCAAGAAAGGTCGTAAAATGGGGCAAAACTCACTTAACAAATGTCTCACTTAACAACATAAATTTTGGGTTCAGTTGTCACCATAAGTTGAGGAGTACCTGTAATTAGCTGCAGTATTATATGTACCAACAACTTTATTAATTAATACAAGTGAAACTAAACGTATTTTATTCATTTAGAAAATAAAGAAACAATAAAAATCAAGAAAAGTTCGAATGGAAAATCATTGCAAAGAGGGAGCCCTCATTTTTAATAATAGAACAAGAAGTTAAGACCGGTAAAACCAGCATTTGCACAGGTTTAATAAAGTAATATCCAGATTTCTATGTTTATAAATTGCACAGAGTGAAAAATATGAAAAAAATGTTTTGATCTATATTGACGGTAACAATTTGTGAAAATGTTACTACGGTATTATTAAAAAGATGGCATTTCAACTTTGTTTAATCTATTATTTGCTTTATTATTTTAAAAATAACATATAGAAGTTTTATTTTGCTCCCACTTTCCTCTAGAAGACATATGAAGTGAAACCTTCAAAGCTCTGGAAACTTTTCACAATCTGAATTTACATGCATTTTAAGACAACATTTATTTTCAAAAATGTAATTGGGGAAATGGTTCCCTTGGGTACCCTGTAGCATCAATAGTGAGTCCTTCCAGTGGGGATGAGTCTTAGAACTGATAGCAGTCTTTCAATGAGCTTTTAAACAGTATCTTTTATGCTAGGATCCTAGAGATATCTGTTTAAAATCTCAGTTCTGACATTTAAATAGAAATGGATGAATCTATCATTTTGGTCTGTTCAGTTTCTATTTTCCAAATTATAAATTATCTTTCACCTTTCTACCACAGTTGGGTAAATATAAAAGAACAGAAAATTGATTTTAATTTTTGTACATGTCTAGTGTTGAGATTTTTTTAGTGTTACATGCTTACTTTTTCCTTAACATAATTTAAAAGCTCTTTTTTTACATGCACTATATTGTGTACATTTTAATTTTCAAACTGCATTGCAATATCCTGAAAAATAAATACTGTATTGATGTTAGTGGCATCAGTCCCATAAAATTTGAATCAAATAAATTTCTCTTCTATGCCTAAATTCAACACATACTCATGCAGCATTGATGAAATATTCATTAAATCATTTCTATGGCTGCTCTCCTCTTCTTTGAAGTGAATCATTCATATAATATTCATTGTCAGGAAAGGAAAGGGGGTTTCTGTGCACACGATGACAACTACTGGTACATCTTTCTTTCATCCTCAAGAGTGGTAAAATCCCCCAGGTATACCTATTCCAAAATTACTTGTTGCAACATGAGGAGATATACCGTAATCTAAGTCTGCTTAGAAGCTTTTGAGGTGCAAATCTGGAGGCTCAGTCTGAAACCAGATGCTGAAAAGTAGTTGTCTAATATATGAGGGAATGGGGCAGGCACAGTGTGGGAAATGAAGAGCAAAAAAATCCAAAACAAAAGCATTTTAAGACAGATAGAGAAGCCAACCTCCTAACATTTCAAAATCTTGAAAGCCAATAAAAATACGAACCTGAGTTAGTCCTTAGTTAGAACACACGACAGGTATGCCAATGGCACAGGCACAGGAAATTATCTAGATGTTAACACAGTACATTTTGGATCCTGATTTATTTATTAAAAGTTGAGCATTCCACATATTGTAATTGTGTAAGATAATAAGTTAAAAACCTATCCATAAAACCAATGAACTGGTAAAATAGTTTTAACCAAAATATATTCGCTCCAACATTTACTTTACCAAGCATACACCATAATCTTAAACCCAGAAGTGAGGCATATTCAAAAGTAATAGTTATAGAATTTTCAATTCTGCACAGTTTTCTCCAAAAGTATATTCTTTACAATACAAAAAAAAATAAGATGTTAGACTTCTTCCTCTTTTAAAGAAAATATATAAATATATCAAGATAATTATTCAATTTTTTAAATATAGCCATTTTTTAAATATGTTTTAAAAATGGCACTCTGTTTGAGGAACCAATTTATAAACCAAACACGAACATACAAATATAAAATATTTAAAAAATGTTTTAACATTAGACAGCCTGCGCCTTGTGCATCCTGAGGTTTGGAAAAATGGGAGCATTAAGAAAGCAGGATATATAGAAATTTGTACAATTTTAGAATTAGTGAAGACAAGACAATGTACTCTGTCAAAATATTCACAAAAACTTACAGAACAGAATGTAAAAAATCAGCACATTAGCTAAAATGACATTGCTATCGATCATAAATGCATCAGTGAAATTTTGCATATAAACACAAAAACTGTTGAAAAAATATTTTGCAATAAATGTTTTATCAGGTAACTTTGTTATAACATTATCAGCTAAAGAATTTTTGTTTAAATATGTTTGTATTAGCATAGTATATGTCTGGGGCACCCATAATTACTAAGTTACAATAGTTGGTGGAGAAAATATACTAGAAGTAATATCCAGTATAACATCCCAAACACTTGGAATGTTTGAACAAAATAGTCATTTTCATATACCGTATTTTTTTTAGTATAAGACGCACTCCCCCCCCAAAAGAGGTTGATAATTTGGGTGCGTCTTATACTTCGAATGTAGCTTTTTCAAAGTCTTTTTTCAGACCTAACGAGGCGAGTGAAGAGTAAAGTGATCTTTGCAGGCTTTTTTCATTGCTACTCCCTTCGAAGAAGCTTTTTTTCAGACCTAAGTCTTTGCAGGCTTTTTTCATTGAATAACTTTTTTTTCAGACCTAACCAGGTACTAATGATCTTCTGGGCTTTGCAGGCTTTTTTCATTGCTTCTCTCTATCTGCTATACTTTAGCTTTTTTTCAGTCCTAACCAGGGGATAAAATAATGTGCTGAAACTGACTAGACTAAGGACGCTAGCCAGATGAATACCTGGTAGACAGATTTCCCCCCCTATTTTTCTCCCCAAAATCTAAGGTACGTCTTATACTGCGAAAAATACAGTAAATATCTGTTGGAATTCTCAGAAAACAGAAATTCAATCAATCCAGATGGAGAATTTTAATATTATTATTTTATACAGGTAGTCCTCGACTTACGGCCACAATTGAGTCCAAAATTTCTGTTGTTAAGGGAGAGATTTGTTAAGTGAGTTTTGCCCCATTTTACAACCTTTCTTGCCTCAGTTGTTAAGTGAATCACTGAAGTTGATAAATTAGCAACCTGCCTGTTAACTAAATCTAGGTTCCTCATTGAATTTGCTTGTCAGAAGGTCACAAAAGGTGATCAGTGATAAATATGAACCAAGCATCTGAATTTTGATCACATGATCATGGGGGTGCTGCAAAGGTGGTAACTGTGAAAAACGGCCATAAGTCACTTTTTTCAGTGCCATTGTAACTTTGAATGGTCACTAAACAAACTGTTCCAAGTCGAGAATTATCTGTATTTCAGAGTAACATATAACTTAGTATATATGCTGTTAGAAAAATGTTTTAACAAACATATTAATGCAAGCCAAAATAAAATAAAATTAAGTATTTTCCTTTTTAAAAATTCAAGTTGGAAATCTATTTTAAGCATAAACTTGCTTACATATTGAAATTACTTTAAAATGCTTTCACAAGTATATTGTGAGATGCAACTAGGTAGTAATTCTAAGGGCAGATTATGTGTAGAAATATTGCTTATACACAGCAGTCTTGATTAACCATTCTGTATGATCTTAAAAATCAATTGTTCTTCTAGAAAAAGAAATCAAAAGAAAAAGAAAAAAACATTTTTCAACAGCAGCTTCATTCTAGAAGGACATCTGATACTTTTGAGAAGGTAACAAATATAGGCAGGATGATTTTGTATTTGTGATCTGAATTAAAAATACAATCACTGTGTGATATCCAAATTTAGATTCCAGACGAGGTAAAGTTTCTTCTTCAAATGCAATGCATACATCCTAAAACTCCATGTGCAATTTCCAAAAAACTGGTCCTACACAATCAAATATTTTTCAGAGAAGTTAAGGGGAAATTGACAATCTTAGCAAACAGCAGGAGTGCCCATTTGGTTCCAGACTGCTTTGGGATGAGTTTTGACGTTGCTTAGTTTACCAACAAGATATCAAAGCTGAGCTTCATATAAAAGATACTTTTTTCCCCAATGATTGACATTGGTTTTAAAAGGGAAAACAATGCTCTGCTTGAGAAAAATATATAGCAAGCTGCATAACTAGGCTTTTACTGCTTAAAAATAGTTTTAAGTCAACATGTAATGTGCAGAACAGTCACAAAGTAGCAATATGAACTACAGTACTTCTTGACCTATTAGCTTACTGTTTGACCTTGAAATTGTTACATTACTAATTCTGATGTATTATCTTGAAAAGCCATTCCCACCTTTTTCTCCCTTGCCAGCCCTCTTAAAGATACTCCCAAAGCAAATTTACATGATCTGAACAACATTATTTCACAGTGCAAAAAAGATTCTTGTCTCTGGTCACTTCCCATTTCTTTGCTTTGGAAGAAGTCCTTACAGAGGCTCTCTGCCTTTTTTCTGGAACACCCATTGTAGCAACAGTGTTCAAAAATGTTCTTTTTGACTTCCTTGACACTGTCAATTTTTTAACATCTGCTTTTTTTTCCTGAAGATTTTTTTTAATGGTAGTTTTCTTTGAGCGGTGCCTGAGAATAGATGATTTAAGAGTACAAGATTTTTTTTTAATCTTTCCTTCTATTTGCTGAGTTGTAGTTCTGGGTGGTTGTTTTCTACTGCCTTTCTTAACAAGGTCATGTTTGATAAAAATTAGCTCCGAAGTTTTTTTCGGAAACCCTGATTCTCTACTATTGATTTTTTTCCTCTGCCATGTTTTCTTTAGATTGCCTCTTTCTAAACAATCAGCAGTATGGGACTTCAAGGGACATTTGACTCCTTTCCTCTTAAATGGATTGAATTGAAAGTCACCTTCCTGCTGTGATTGATGTGACTTCAACGGTGAAATAAATAAGTGTTTACAGCATTTCTCTGAACAGTTATAGACCAAGCATTCTGATTTTTCAGATGAAATAGAAGGGTCCTCTGACTTATGATGATTTGAATCCATATCATTCTCCTTAACAGGGTCAAGCAAGAGAGATGCTGCATGGTTGTCTGGGGAATTGAAGGGCTTTGATATATACTGGATATCAGTTTTTTTCCTGTTTCCATCAAAGTTGAGGTTCCTGAATAGCTGTCTAACATGTGCTGGCTTCTTTGTTTTCCCCCCAGCTATGCATTTGGGAGGTGTTTTTAAAATTCGATTCGTCAGAGGATCGTAATACTTAATAGAGCTTTGTTTGTACTTGTACCTTACAGAATCTTTGCTATCTGTGGAATTGTGACTTTTAATTTTGGGAATGTCTTCAGCCTTGTTCCTAAATTGTTTCATTTCTGGACATGAAAGAACATAGACTAGTGTTTGTGGCTGTAAAGGGCTCATGATTTTGGTATAAGACTTAGGAAGCTTAAGAGCACATAACCTAGTTTTCATGGTAGGTGTTTTCTCATTCTCTGACCAAAGGAAGTTGGCCATCTGATTTTGTAGCTGATAGTCCTTCCTAATTATTTTTTGCTTTACTACCGGATACTGTATTAAACTTGTTTGTGTGCCATGGCTAACCTTGACTACTTGACACCTTGAGGCAAGGCGGCAAATTCTTTTTTGGGGATTCTTCAGGGGTTTTGGAACATGTATTTCTGAAGTTGCAGATAAGTTGCTGAAGTCAGGACCATCACTTAGCCCATCAGTAAGTTCTGGAAGCCCTTTAGCAGGCCCAGCCTCTGTTTTGTTAGGTGCAACTACATTGATCCTCTCATCAGTCTTTTGAGGTTTTTTTCTCGATGTACGATGAGCCAAGGGCTCAGTATCAAAATGGCAGCGGAAGCGGCCTTCTCTAAAATCCCGCACAAGTTCTTCAATTTTCATATCATCTTCGTACATGATCTGAGACCAGGTTTTTCCTACAAAGGAAGGAGGCACATGAGGCAGAGCTGGAAGAACTGGTTCTTTATTTTGAACTGGAAAATCATTTTCTGCTTTTGCTGTTTGCTGCACTGAAACATTTTTAAAAATGGAGCTGAGTTGGGTGCCATAGTTTTCATCTTGTAGATTTACTTTAACTTCTTTGAGAAGTTCTAGATTTTTAGCAGCTAACTTGGACAGGTTTGCTTGTGAATCAACAGCTGCATCACAATCAAAACTCATATCTGAACCAGGCAGACTACTGTGATCCAAAAGTGGCAGAATATTTACACAGGAATTTGTATCTTCTTCTCTGAAAGGCAACTCTTTGGGAGGAGGTTCATAACAGTATTTCAAAATGACCTGTTCAATTATTTCATTTATAGAACTTTCAGCACTTCTGCACAAATGTTCTTTTTGTCTTAGTAATTGGGGAGCTGCTTGAAAATTCAGGGAATTGCTGGTGCCCACAGGTTTTCTAGCATTCCTGAGACAGAGGTTAATCTGAGTTGCATCCTGAGATTCTAAGTCATCTTGCTTTAAAAAAAGTTGACCTGAGATTAAAGAGTTGCCTTTATTATAGACAGGACTCTCGCGAAAATGTGAAACAGTTTTTGATAGGACTGGCTGTAAAACAAGATTTTTGTTTGAATTCAAAAATCCATCTTGGTTGCATATATCTTGGGTAGCCTGTTCACATATGTCATCTGCTTTTACTGGATAGCTAATATTTTTTGCAAGTCTATGAGGAGTGGCTGGTACCTGGCTAACAGGTAATGGATGGAGTAAAACATCCCTAGCTGTAAATGAGACTTTCTGACTACTATTTTCAGTCAAAAGTTTTGTTGGACCAAGATTATTTATATTACTGGAAATATCCGTATTTCGTTGTGAAGCTCTTAGTTTGGGTTGTTGTCCCCTTCCCAGAGCCTGGATTGGTAGAAGTTCTATAGAAGCCTTCTTCTGCCTTTCACAGCTCTGGGGAATAAGGCAGCCTGATTCAGCAGTGAATCCACTCTCAAATTTTGGATTTTCCACCCTGCTCGTCTCTCTCTCCTTCTCTTTGGCTTCCACTGAAACAGCAGCCCCATCTTTTGCAAGAAGCTGAGAGTTGAATGGCATGTCATCGTAAGTTGGTCTAGGGAAAGGGAAAAAATACACATCAATATTATAAATTATTGAACATTAAAGCAGAATGCGCAACTAAGGGATGAAAAGCCAGGCGAGTTAATAAAACTTTAATGGTCCTATTACAGTAGGATGACTAGCAGTACAGCTGCAAACCAAACTGGCTTATAAATCACTCAGGAACTTACAAGTTTGAGTTCTGAATTTCATGGATTCATATGTTGTTTAAATCCCACTGCTATATAATGATGAGGCATGAAAGGGAACTTTCAGCATTCTGCATCATTGGGGAGATGACACCATGATCTCCATAATCATTTTTTGAGTCAAATCAAGGACTCCACAGGGCCAATTTTCACCAAAAATGGGCCAGTTTTCATCTAAAATGTGCTTGTTTTTGGCCTGCAGAGTGCTTTTAATGGCTGGGGAGGGCGAAAATGCGACCCACAGA